>SJYO01011531.1:247954-311218 GCA_006410555.1 Capra ibex
TGGGGGGGGGGGGGGGGGGGGGGCGGAGGTGTTTCCCCCCGAAGACCCGGTCCCAGGGACCTTCGGGACGGGGATCGTGTTTTGGGGTCCCCTTCGAGACCCGTTGTAGACCAACAACAAAAAGAGTCTACCACGGTCTCCTTGTCCGCAGGAAAAAGTGTCTAGAGAGTGGGATTTTCGTAAACGACGGGGTAGATTTTTATGGGTTTCGACGGAGGGTAAAGGAAATGGGAGACAAAACCCCCGGAACCAGAGAAGGACCACTAGAGACTAGGGGCAAAAGGGGAGGGTTCCAGTAATCTCGAGGGCTCATGGGTCGACTCAACAAGAAGAGTCTGAGGAGAGAGAAGACGGAGGGACCGTCGAGGACCCAAGGTTCCTACGGGGTTCCCATCAGGGGGAAGAGGTCCGATTTGGAAACTCATAACTTCTACTTCACAGGATAAGGACGGACGACTGTAGGAGACTGAGATGGGGACACAACAGAGGTTGAAGGGAGACAGGGAGAATGAGACACGAGACAGGAGTGGGGTCCTTTGTGGGAACCTTTCGGTCAGCAAGACGTAACCTCGGATCTACCTGCTGGGGTCGCGTACCAGTGGGACCTCCTCGGCCAGTCACGGTCTGGTAGGGAAAGGTACATCTCCGGGTCTCAGAGAGCCGGGGAAACGAGGAGGGGTCTAAAGTCGTACCGTCAAAACGATCCCAGGGATCTAAGGGGTCAGGAAATCCGGGGAGGGGTTTCCAAACCGTCCACCCCCACCCTCTGTAGATCTACCTCTCTCCAAAGTGTGTACCTTCAGTAAAAGGGCAAAGGAGAGGGGGTGGAGGAGGGATTGGGAAAGAAAGGTCATAATAAGTCCGGTGGAGGTGGGGTAGTCCGTCTCCACCTCGGTCTCAAACACCCCGGATTTCAAAAAGTCCCTGTAAAAATTCTTTTGTTGTTTTATAGAAGGAAAACGTTTCACTGTGACCTACGTAACGACAGGAGTGGTTCTGGGACAGCAAATCCCTGGACTTTGAAGTTGGAGTGACTGAGTACGTTCTAGATGAAGACGGGAATCTACGTTTAGGTGGGACAAAACAAAGAACACCTACGAGATGGAGTCAGAGGGTTGTCAGTAGGTAGTGTGTGAAGGTCTTATTGGAACAGGGGCAGACATACACAGCGTGTCGACACGACGTGTCTCGGGTTGTAGGAAACATACGGGTAAAGTGTCTCCCCGTCTGACTTCGGGTCTTTTGAACCTCTTTGACGAGTTCCAGTGCGTCCAGAAATTAGGTATTCGGACTCTGGACGATTCCAGACTTTTTGAAGTTTGGTAACCGGTTACAGAGGGTGCGGAACTTTCCGGATAAGTAGGACTTAATAGTCCTTCCTCTCCTGTTGGGTGACAGGTTTGGACGTTCCTTCTTCCGTCTTCTCGCGACGGCACTTCCGGTCCCACGGGGGTCCGGGTCGTGGAGAGTTAGATCCCGGGAGGGACCCAGGGGGTCTGGGGGTCCCGGAGTTAAGTTCACCAGTCATACCACGACCGGACTCTAAACTCTGACAAGGAGTGTACGACCCCGGTCGGACTGACATCTGGAGGAAGACCCGGACCGGACCCAACACTGGCTTGTCCTCCCCTTACGGTCTTCCCGAAACGAAAGGGGTGACAGAGACAGGGACCCTTCGGTCGGTTCTACTCCTGTCGTCTGTCACACCGTCCCTCAACACAGGAACTCCGTCCCTTGTGGATGTAAAGTCCAACCTCTACCTCATGCACCACTCCCCATCCCGGTGACCTCCCCCTCTTTACTCCTCTTGTCTTTCTCCCTACCCTCACCCCGTTCCCCTGCGAAAGGTCGACCTGACGGAGGAAAGAGGTTATGTTCTTCACCGTAAGGTCGGTGTACTCGAGTACGACCCCCGTGTCCCCACCCCCACCCCCCGAAATCCGACCCCCTTCCCTGATAGACGAGGGGTGGACGTCTCCTTCTCGGGAGGGTTGTTCTGAGACTCGGAGAACCGGACTCCGGGTCCTGTCACGTAACACCCTATTTTCCCTTCCCGGTCGTAAAGTTTCTGTATCGGAGAGAAGTCCTCCGAGGGTCGAACGAGGTTGAGACCCGGGGGTCGGTCCGACTCACCTGTTTCACCCCGTCTACCTCATGAGGACGTCCCACCTTCGTCGTTTCTTCCATCCCCCTTCCTCTCCACCCGTCCGACCGGGGTCCGAGTGTGAGGACTGTAGATCGGCTCTTCTTTAGGTCACAAAAAGAGAACCGGACCCAACACCCAGTCCCAAATACAAGGTCCGAGTTCCTACGTCCACACTCCACTCGGACGATCCCCGCATCCTTTTAAACCACCGTCCCCCTCCTCAAACAGTCGAAACCTCCGTCTCCACGATTCAGACTTAGGATGTCCCTCACTTTCCCCTCCAACACTCCTCCGGGTCCGGCACCGATGGGGTGAGAGGTCGTAGTTGCAGAAGTCCTGGCGTGACATGAGAGACACATCTCCCTCGGAAGACCCGTACTTTTTCCTTCCGTCCGGTCTTCTCGGGTCCCGGGAGTCCGTTCCTTACCGTAGAAAGGTTCTGGGAAGTAGAGAGGTCCCTCCTACGCCTCACTTGGATCTTCCGAGACAGTTTACCGACGACAATCTTGTCTGTAAGACTCAAACTCCTGTAGAAACGTACAAGCGTCGGGTATGGGTAGGCGTGGGTGGTACCGTTCACCTCCAGAAGACGGGACACGGAGACACGAGAGGGGCACTTGAGGGAACAGTCGATGGAGATATAAGGAGGACGAGGGACCGTCCGTCTCCCGGACCTACGGGTGGGAGAGTCGGGATATGAGGAAGAACGGGTCCAGGGTTTCGATCTTCACTCCGACCACCGGAACCTCCGACTTCCAGTCCTCGAGGACGATCTCGACCTCTTCTTAGTCACTCATAGTCCGACCCCTTTCTCGACCCTCGGTTCTTGTCGGGGAAAGAGACCCCTTCCTAGTGACGACCCCCGTCCCTACCTACCCTTGGGGTCTCCCTCCGACCTACCCCACTGTCGGGGTCTCCTCCTCCACGTCCAATGTCCCTCTCAGTTACAATCAGAACTGACCGAGGGAGCTCTGACTTTACCCAATAACTCCGACCTAAGTGACATCCCGTATAGAGAGTAGGGTCGGGGTCCGTGTAGAACAGTTGAAGGACGGTGTTTACTCACTCGTAGTGGAAGACCCACGAGAGTCCCACACCACTCAGTTTTCTCTTAGGTTCTACCTGAGGTTCTTACCCGTCCACCAGGTCTTTCGCCCTTACGGTCCGTGTTTTCATGTCACTGATGTTTCCAGTTCCGTGTAAGTCCCCCATCGTCAAACAGACCGAACGGACCCCTCAGAGGAAGATATCTCTTCCCTCGTTTCTCTTTGTTTAAACCCCTCAGGATCATCCCGGTCTAATGTCTTCCGGTAAAACCACGACTCACAGGTCCTATCACGTTTCGGTTTCTAAAACTCGACACTTACTTGTTCGTCTCGACCCGACCCACTCCACTCACAGATTCTACCTCTCACCCAGGAACTTTGGTAGATCTAACATAATGGCTGCAGAGAGTAAAAGTTAACGAACAAAGTAGTGTCCGTGACAAGACTCGTAGGATGTATGTGTAAAAAAATAAGAGGGGGTACGTGACTCTTGTTTGAATCCAAGGTGGTACGGATTGATGTCAAAGAGACGCCAAGTTATAGGGGTACACAATTTTCTCCACTAGTGTAGTGGAGGAGGGATCCAAACTACACACCCACCTCATCCCCTCGTTTCGACCTCCTCCCCCTTCCTGACCTCTCACCTCTGTGTCCATAGTGTTCAGAAACCCCCGTCAAAACCCCATTTCTCCAGTTCCACCTCTCCCTACTTCCTAAAAGAAGTTTCTCTTTAACTGACTTACAACTAGATAGAACCACCCTTCCTACGACCACTCCACTTCGGACTTCTACTTTAGTAATGAACTCACCCCATACCTCTTCCTCTCCTCCTCCTAGGGACGAGTGTACCCGCCCTAGACGTCCACACTAAAGACATAGGAGACCTTCATCCCCCACTCGGAGTCACTTTCTGTCGACCCCTCTATACATCGTAGACCCCCGGACTCCTCTAAACTTCCTTGAAACTCACCCTCCTCCACGGGGTCTCGTTCCCAGAGGTTGGAGATCCTAGATTACGGACTACTAGACTCCACCTCGACTACATTATTATCTTTATTTCACGTAGTATTTATATTACACGAACTTAGTAGGGGTGGGGTAGGGTGGAGATGGTTGGGGTGGAGTGGGGACAGGTACCTTCTTAACAGGAGGTACTTTAACCAGGGACCACGGGTTTTACCACCCTTGAAGACCCGATTTCCAAACAGGTCTATAGGTTGTTCCCCTCCGTCGTCGGTCCCGGTTCCTCAAGTGTGAAGGAACAGAGGTTCCAGGCGGAAGAGCCGTCGCAAAGGACTGAGGAGAGGAGGACGGGTCAGATTATGGGGACTGGACACCTAGGTCGACGGACGGTGTCCAGGGTGCTCTTGGTGTTTGAAAGGGGACAAGGACGAGGAGGGACCACGAGGGGTGTGAGGGTAAAGGTGTAGATTCGGGAATGGTTCTGAGGAAGGACTGGAAGTGGAACGAGGGAGAACGGGTTCTAAGAAGTCTCGATTCGTTACGTGTTAGTGAGGACAGGAAAGAAATTCTCTGTGGAACTTTCCCTTTCAACGAGTCGGTACAGACTGAGAAGCCCTGGAGTACCGGATATGTCAGGCACCTTAAGAACTCCGGTCTTATGACCTCACCCATCGGAAAGGGAAGAGGTCCTCTAAAAGGGTTGGGTCCCTAGTTTGGGTCCAGAGCGCTTACTACCCGTCTAAGAAATGGTTGACTCGATACTCCCTTCGGGTATATTCTGTGTAGAACCGACGAAGAATTCACGATCGGGACACGGAGTGAGTAGTCAAGTCAAGTCAAATCAACGAGTCAACACAGACTGAGAAACGCTGGGGTACCTGACGTCGTGCGGTCCGGAGGGACAGGTAGTGGTTGAGGGCCTCAAGTGAGTTTGAGTACAGGTAACCTCAGTCACTACGGTAGGTTGGTAGAGTAGGAGAAGAGGGCGGAAGTTAGAAAGGGTCGTAGTCCCCGAAAAGTTTACTCAGTCAAGAAGTGTAATCCACCGGTTTCATAACCGTAAAGTTGAAGTCGTAGTCAGGAAGGTTACTTATAAGTCCTGACTAAAGGAAATCCTACCTGACCAACCTAGGGGAACCCTGAGAGTTCTCAGAAAAGATTGTGGTGTCAAGTTTTCGTAGTTTTCTGTAATGTAATGAAACGGAGTGAGTTTCTCGATGAGTTAATCGTAAATCTCTCCTTCTGGTCTCCCACTCCGTCCCGACCTAGTCCATTAAAGACGTTGTGGGGGAGGGTCGTCCGACGACCGGGGTCCTATGTGTCTTTGGGTGATGTCGGGTCTACCCGTCGGCCATCACGACAAGGGGTTGGTGTTCCACTCTACGAAGGTTCCCGGGACTCCTGTCCCACTCCTCACGACCCCTTGTGTGGGGACTCCCGGAGAGGTGGTAAAGGGGGAAGAGGACAAGATTCTTCTTCGACCTCGATCAGGGGGTGTACGAAAGAAAGAACGGGGAGGTGAAGTCGGGACCGACTCTAAACCCCGACCCAGGAAACGAGAGGTCCTAGTGACGGTGATGGTACCCGTACACTCCCCGAAGGGCCTGAGGACCCACCAGGAGTCGTAGACGAGACCCTACTCCACTCCTCAAGACCCCCTCCTCCGACCTGGACCCCGATCCCTTTCTACAGGGGACTGACGGGAGGGGACGTGGGGAAACGTGGGATCCCCGGACTAGTGTGAGTCGTCGTTACGGTCGATAATACACGTAGGGACCGGTCGACCCCTGAGGTTCCTGAAGAACTGGGTATCCTAGAAGGCCCACCTCGTCGACAAGTCGCCCTTTCCTTGGACACCGGTGTCCCTGGGTCCCCTGTTTTCCCTGTACTGGTCGGAAAGCACACGGTGGGTCTAGTCCCAGTCCCCGTACCCGTCCCCACCCTTACGTCATAGGTTTCGGGAAATTTTAGTCTTCTCTGTCCTTGTCACGTCGGGGTTAAATCCCGGAGGACAGGACTATAAAAATAAACCTTCGACTTCCTTGTTTAAGATCGTTTTATAAAATCTCAATTAAAACACGAGAGACTCCAGACCCCAACCACCAGTCCCATGTTCGGGTCGTCGGACGGTGAGTCCTAGTGGTAACGGTGGGGATGGGTCCTCTCCGCCCTCAGGGAGGCTTCGGGCTCCATGGACCTCGACATGTATCACCCCCTGGTGTGGGACCACTCTCCTCGGGGTCCCCCCAACCTCTCGGACCAACCCCAGTCAAGTCGGACAGCAGTGAGGCGGCGGCATAGAGAGGGTGAGATCAAAAACTGAGTCGTGGCCTTGAACTTGGTGCGGTTTGTCGCAGAAGACCTCCAGCGGTTAATACACCTAGTCCAACCCAGCCGTCCCTGTCTCGGGAAGACCCCCACTGACGCTCCCCCGTCTGAACCTCTATCCCTCTCCCTTGCCTCCCCTCTTTTCTCTCCACGAGGGCACCTCCTCGGGTCCGTGGTTCCCCCAGGAGGCGAAGTCAGACGAGGGGACGCAGGCGTCTAAGAGTCCTGAAACCTGTAATTCCACCACGACTGGCCGGACCTTCACACCTGGCTCGTCCTGGTCTCGGCGCAGTGCGGTCTGCGCTTGCGGTGCGACACCCGGAAGGACGCCACCGCGGCCCCCGACACCCGCGCCGTCGGTGTGCTGAGACGAGTCGACGAGTGCACCCACGGTGGATGGGGGTGCGCCAGGGGCGAACCGCCGAGCCTGAGGGCCGGGCGGGCCAGTACGGCGGGAGGCAAGAGTCCCCGGTTCGAAAGGCCCCGCGGTGTCACCCGGACCGTGGGCAGCGCCCGTACACGGAGCGCCTCTCGAGACCTCCGCACTGCCGTCACTCGTGGTGGACCATGACTTCGCCCTCCTCTCCACGACCCCTCACCAGGAGCGTCGGGCGTCACTGGCATCGGAACGGGAGGGTCCTGGTGAGCCTCAAGAGGTAACCACGACGTCGGTGGTACCGGGTGCTCTATCCGGTGTCGGACCCGGAGTCGGTGCTGGGGGTGCCGACGACGCGCCTCCGCCGCCACCTCGTCCCGCCGACGCACTACCGCCGCCGATGACCCATAGGAGCGGTCCGGCGCCACGCCCCCACGCCCCCGCCCCGACGGCCCGCCCTGGACCCGGAAGGAGACGACGGAAAGACACCCTCTTTACCAATAGGAACAAAGAAGGCACTTTAGCCCTACTACCATTGTCAAAGGCGGGATTTCGTCCGTTTCACCTAAGGGTACTACACTATTTAATAAAAGCCTTGTTGGAAAGCTCCACTGAGGTTGGGGCCCTTCTCACCGCAACCCAGCCCTAAACTGGAACCCAGGACCCGGCGAGCGAGAACCGCAGTGTGGGAGGACGGAGCTCGAGCGACACGCTGAAACGCCATCAATGAATGGGAAAGACCCAAGACGGAGATCTCTCGACAGGCAGCGCGTTCGCCACAGACGCGTAGGTGGCCGACGCATCGGTTCGCGGTGACACGACCCCCCCTCCCTGACCTCTGTGCGTCCCCAACCGCCCCCACCAGAGGCGTGCGGGCTGCGGGAGGGGGCAGGCATCCGTGGGCAAGGGAGCGCACAAATCGCGGACGTCGGCGGCGGTCGACGCGCGGAAGAAGGCTTTCCCTCCCCCGCGAACAGAGAGGTTGCGCGGCCTGAGGCCCGAGGACCACGGCGTCCGCGCGACGCCTTTGCCGAAACATCTTTTCCCGCTCCTCACGCTAACGCCGCGGCCGGTCCACCCCAGGCGTTCTGGTCGGGGCCCCCTGGTTTGACAAAGGGCGAGCGGGGGAGGGGCCTCCAGACTCGCGACGTGGGAGTGGACCAGGGAGGAGCGGAAGGGCCGAGGTCCTCACGGGGCTGAGGACGACGGAACCGGTGTCGACGAGCGACGCACGCCCTCGGGTCACGTGGGTGCCCCTGACGACGCGTGTGACGGACCACTCTCATACCCTCCGACGCCCCACTCCCAACCCCCGTGAACCCTCGGCCGGACAACCAGAACCGATTAACCGCGGGAACCCAAGGGAACACCCACGACCGAGACGAGACACGTACCCAAGACGACTTGAAGGGGTGGCCCGAGAGGGCATAGAGACAAGCAACAGAGAGATACGGAGCGGTGGAAGGGAAGTGGGCCCAGTGGATGCATCGACTTCGGCCGCCCGTGCGGTACGGCGGGCCGACGCCCGCTGACACTGGAGGGGCTTAAGACGTGGCCTCGGAGGGGAATAACGGGCGGCCTGTAAATGGATGACCTGCCGAGCGGGACGCGGTCTCCGGCGCCGATGACAGCCCTGCCGCGCACAGGGTGCGACCTCGTCGTCACGGTCGTCGAGACCCCCGGACCACTCTGGCCCTCGCGCGCGAGGCGGGGGTAGGCGTCAAGACGCGACGAACTGCGAGNGACGCGACGAACTACGAGATCCCCTCCACCCGCCCCCACCCCACCCCACCTTTGACTCCGTCTTCCCCGCACCGAGGTCAGACCCGACAGGGGTCAGGGCGGGGACGAAGGAGTCCGAGCGCGGGTCGGGGCCTCCGAACGAAGGTCCAGCACTTGAGCCGCCCTCTGCGGCTCCCCTTGACGCCGGTCGTCCCCCTGCCGTTGCAGCACGGGACACGCGTCTCCACCCCTCGCCTCCCTTCCCTTCGACCCCTTCTCCCACACCTCTTTGTGGTGCGCCAAACTGATGGAGGCGAAGAGGGATCCCTACGCGTCACACCCTTTGACGTCACGGTCCCGCCCCTTGTCTCGCGTGACCACGGTGTGCGCCAAGGCCACCTGAGGTGGCATGTGGACCCGTCGGCGCTCCACTGAACGTCCCCTCGAAGGCACGACGGGCCACGGGTCGACCTGGACGGACTGAACCCGGACCATCTCCGTCCGTGGGTCACACCTGGATCTTACCACTCGGGACGGGTGGGTTGGGGAGTGACGGTGAACTGAGGGTACCCAGTCTCGGAGTGAGGGGGAGTGACGGGTCACGGGTGTGACGGGTATCCACACGGTCCTTTCCGCGACGGTCTTGTGATGAAAGGCTCTCGACCTCGAGACGGACTACCGGACGGTACCGGTGCCCCACTCACCGGACTTTCCACACACCCCCAACTGGGACCCTCAGGGGTCAGAGTACCCTGGGAGAAAAAGAGAAAAGGTTAAGTCCAAACGTTATCATTGGTATTGACGGTAACACGAGGTCCGACCCGAGGCGGAAGGACACTGTTCGGTCCCAACCCACCGTCACACCTGTCGCCAGGACACGTCGGAGTTTCACACGGGTGCCGCCCCACTCCCCCCATCTCCCGTCCGCCCCTCCTCGGTACACCACGTGAGTCCTGAGTCTGCATCGGACAGGAGGCGTCTGGCCCTACGGAAGTGTGACCGCCACTAGGAATCGAGACACTACGGAGACGAGGGACCCCGACCGGACCGGACCACGACGACGGCCGCAGGCCCTGAGACAGAGGTCGCTACGAAGACCCCGAGGTCCTCCCTGGAGTACACGTCACCCATCCGTGACTCCAGATTCCAAGACGAGGAGTCTCGAGACGACCTGGACCGCATCGACCCCACCCCAGGCAAGAGGAGTCCACGTCTCTCCGTCCGTCTTCGTTACCTTTCTTCGGAACTCGTCTTCCGGGGTCACCAGAAGGTCACTTCGGTCTCCACATCCAGGTACGTCCCGGGGGTGTCGGGGGTAATGACACCAAGTCATGGGGAAAAGGTGCAGAGGACAAAGAGGGTAGTTCTCCGACGAAATAGGAACCGAAATGGGACAAAAAGTGGTCGAATACCACGTTGAGAACAAGATGACACGAGAAATTCCGGGGAGGTCAAAGAGAGAGTACTTGAAAGTCGGGAGACTGTAAAGGAGACGGTTTTAGAGACGACAATGGGTGAAGTTCAAGGGTTTACGACCCCGGTTGTGTGGAAAGGAAAGGAACAGTGACCCGTCGACACCACGACCGACGGAACACGGTTCCCGGACGGGGATTGGTCTCGAGGTACTGGACCCTACTCCCGGTGCACTATGGTTCATAACAGTCAGATCCCGCCGGAGGAGTGACCCACGACCCGTTCCGTCCGGGGGAAACTGGTGGAGACTGTGTCAGACCGGAACCCCTGTAAGACGCGTTTTACTCCCTCTCCCGTACCAAACCTGACCTCTACCCTTATGTCCCGTAGGGTTTATCCTCGTCCCGTGTTGACTTTCCCGGAACTGTGTTACTCTCAACTAACACCCAGACGCTCGTCTCCTAGTTCCACCAGTCTCGAACCACACAGCAGTGACCCTCGAATGTCCTCCGTCGCTGATGTACAGTAGTGGACCATTTCATAACTCTAACAACAAAGTTTCTCTATAGTTTCCTTCACCAATTCCGGGACCTTCTACTCCACACTCGTCGACTCGTATTGAGTCTCAGTAGTTTCCGTCGTCCCAATGGGCTATCGTTCCTCGTGTCTGTACCCATGGTGACCCTCTCCTTCAGGGTAGGGAGAAACCCTGGGCACACTGTAGTTGTAGACCTTCTACAAGCCCACACGGTCTCAAACCCCTTTTACAGTCCCAACCTCTCTCTTTCACAGATTCCGGGACCCTTCGTATTCAGAGATCCCAAGGGGAGTCTTCCCTCATCCTTCGTTTGACCCCTCTCACTAGACCCATGTTCGGAGATGGTGTCCCTTCGTCGGGGTCCCACGGTACGATTGCCAGCGACAGAGTCAGAGGACCAGAGAATGGGTGACGGGTCTAGGTTTCTACCGGGTACGTCTCCGGTGGGAGACCCGTCGTAAGTGGGTTACCTCAACGCGGACTGTCGGGGAGTCCTCGGGGTCGGGAACCCACTCACTCCGTGTCATCCTCTACCCCTCCCTTCCCTTCCCTACCCGAGAACAGAAGAGAAAGGTCGGCCCGGGGAGGAGAGGTGGATCGTGGGTCAGTGGAACTCGGGACACGGGGTGGGACGTGGTCCCTGAGAACGGTGGAAACAAGTGTCGTGACAAGGGGGTGGACAACGAAGGGTCTGGAACTCTTGAGACGATCTTGGGTTGTCGGTGGAACTCTTCGGACAAGGAGTATCAGGACGAACATGGGGATTCCATCCACCCCGGGAGGGGGAGGGTATCAAGTAAATAGGAGGAGATCGGGGAATAGAGTGTCAGGGACTGAGACAAAAACTTGAACATGTAATACCTTTACTCTGTCTGGAACACCTCTTCGACAACAGACTCCGGCCAACGACCTCCCCTCCTTCTTCAAGATACCAAAAGGGACTCCCTTCTCTCTCCCAGGGTCGGGAAGGGCCCTTGGAGGTGGAGTAAGAGTCGTCCATCTCAGGTTTTCGGTTCTAGGACAGAGACCACTTCACTGAGGACTGTACTCTTCTGAATTCCTGTTCACCGATGATTGACGGTGAGGTTCCTTGAGCCTGGGGGTCCCCCTTCTCGGTCGTTGAGTCGACTGAAAAACGTGGAAGTCCGTCGAAACTTTAAAGAAGGGACTCAACGACTGTATACTGGATGAGGTTCTGGGACCTTGGAGTAGTCTTAAATGTGCTACGACAGGGGTCAGGAGTCCCGACACCCTAGGAGAATTCTCATGTGGAAGATCGCATTCGTTCTTAGGTAGGCTGGGTCCTCACTTCCGGTACATCAGTGACTGGAGGACAGTGATCCCTCACGACCCAGTCCGACCCGTGGGTCTCTCCGGAGAGACAGGGTCCTCAGACGACAACAACGAGTCAGGGGATCAACGGAGACTGAGAAACACTGAGGTACCTGACGTCGTGGGGACCGGAGGGACAGGGAGTGGTGGAGGACCTCAAAGGGGTTCAAGTACAGGTAACGTAACCACTACGGCAGGTCAGTAGAATACGAGACTACGGGAGAAGAGGACGGGAACTAGAAAGGATCGTAGTCCCTGAAAAGGTCACTCAGTAGACAAGTGTAGTCTACTAGTTTTATGACCTCGAAGTCGAAGTCGTAGTCAGGAAAGTCACTTATAAGTCCTAACTAGAGGGAATTCTAACTGACCAAACTAGAGAAACGTCAGGTTCCCAGAGAGTCCTCAGAAGAGGTTGTGGTGTCAAGTTTCCGTAGTTAAGAAACCGTAAGATCGAAGAAATACCAGGTCGAGAGTGTTGGTATACACTGGTAACCCTTCTAGTATCGTGACTGATATGTCTGGAAACAGTCGTCTCATTACAGAGACGAAAAGTTGTGTGGCAGATCCAAACAGTATCGAAAGGACGGTTCTTCGTTAGTAGAAAGACTAACGTACCAACGTCAGTGGCAGGTCAATTCATGTTACGTCAGTGGACTTGTCTTGACATATTTTCCTCAGACAATGAGTATGAAATAAGTCTAGATCGAGAATCCTCCGGTCGTTGACGATCTGGTCTTGGGACCTGAGGTCCCCGGGACATAAAGTCTGACTTCGGTGAAGGGACCTTAGAATGGGGACGTTTTGTTTGTTTTAGGAACCCTGCAGGAAAAGACACAGGATAAGAGAGAATAGGGAGTATACGTAGGAGACGGGGTGGGGTAAGGATCAGGAGACCGCTCTAAAATCTCCTCGGGTCCCGACGACGTCAGGGGAGTAAAACCTACAATTAGTTGGGGAGGAAGTAAAGTACCCTCCCTTATTTCTCTCGGTGAAACCTCTCCTGAAGTTTCTTCAGTCTTCTTTTGGTACAACGGGAACCCGGAGACACTCAGAAGAGACAGACATTTAAGTTGTGGTACCCTGAGGGACTCCCACTGTTTTCCACCACAGACCTTGGAGTCTACTGTCGGTCCTGGGTCTCTATGACCCGTATGCTACCACAACGGAACGAACTTACTAGGGAACAGAGGTGGAGAGGACGGAGGGAACCTGTGAGAGTCTTCGGTAAATGACAGAGGGGAACGACGTATGTTCTCAACGAATCACTGGAAGAAATAGTCGATCTATAACGATATATTGTTTTGGTGGGGTTTTGAATCATCGAATTTTGTTATTGGTTAAGACACTCAACCGTTTAATCCAACTTGAGTCGACGACCAAACTAACCAGAGTTGAGTGGAGTGAATATGTAAACGTCAGTTGACAACCGGTAACGAAAACCCCAACCGACCGAAAACCCATCCCCCAACCCCTCTCACCCGAAACACAGAGAGTAAAAGGTCCTCCGATCGGGTCCAAACAAGTGTTTATCGACCACTCCCAAGATTCTCTCGTCCTTGTCCTAATCTCACTTTGTTCCCTCCGTGAATAGAACCCGTGTTTTTTTCATTAGTTCTATTCATTATAAAATTACATTATAAAACCTTTCTAGTTTTAATTATGTTTTCAGGTACTACTCGTTTTATTGTCCTAGTCAATGGCTTTCGAAAATCCTTTGACTTTGTTTGTTTTTTTAGACATCAACACTAGAACTCCGTTCATGGAGTGAGTGACGGAGGACGTCTTCTCGTACACCTTCGAACGGTCCGAAGAACTCTCAGATACTGGGCGTGTAAAATGAAGGTATTGTAAGACAACCAGGTTCGTTCAGTTCCTAAGGTCCCCAACCCTCCATTTGAGGTGGATGTGAGGTCCCTCCTCGTCGTTTTAGTGTAAAGTCTTTTACACTTCTTAACGTTTTAAAAACGTTAGTGAGCGACCGTCGTCTCATCGTTCGGAGTTCCGAATCCGGAACGAAAGGGAGATGGTGGCTTTCCGCGACTTACTCTGACAAACGATTTCGGGGAAGGATGCGAGAGATACCCTAAGACTAAGTATCTCTACTGTCTTGTTATTGTGTGTCTTCAATCACGGTAACTTTCTTCAAAAATAGTGAATGTCAAGGGAGCTCTTCCCCCAACGGGTGGCTCGTCTCAGTCTATCCCTTCGTGGGTCAAACATTCCTTTCTGACTCCTTGACGGTCTAACCTTCTTTGATTCCGTTGTAACTGGTGATTCACGTAGCACCCTAAGACCTACCCTAGAACTTTGTTTCCTGTATTCACCTTTCTGACACCTTTACGTTTCCCTAAATGTCAACAGAACATGGTTACAATTAAAGGAACAAAATCATTAACATGATACCAGTCCATTCTACCACTACAATCCCCTTTGGCGGTTTGACCAAAATATAGGAAGTGGGTCTTCCTCTATTTCCCTCGTGATCGTAAAAACGTCACTCTTGAAAAGACATTCAGATTTATAGTCGATTATTTTTCAATTTTTACTTTAATATTTTCCTCTTCTTAATACAACAAGGTATTTAAATTATTAAATCATACCGTCTCTGTTCCAGTTCACCGAGGGTCTAGATAGACTTCCACGTCGGACCCGCCCCTGAGTCACTCCCGTCGTCCTTAGTAAGGGTTATGTTTCCGAGGAGGGTGGTCTCCTTGTCAGTCGCCTCTGTGGATCCAAAGGTAGTGACACCGGGTCCCCACGACCCTTCCTCCGTGGACAGGCTGTCCCCAAGACGGAGGTCGGCAGGTGAGGACAAACGACGGGTCGTACCGGTCGACGAACCATGGACGTGACGATGACGATGACGAAGATCCACTCACCGACGGAGGGGGGTCTGGAGACTTGGAACCGAAGAGACAGGGCCTAGGAGGACTAGGAGTTCTTTTTCCACCCTCGTGTTCTTCTACTAACATCCTTTTCGGTTTTACGTCCTTCTCCGTGGTCACTCTGTGGACACGGGCTCCAAACTCCTGTGTGTGTCGTGGGACGGAGGTCGAAGACCCGGGGCGTCTCGGTACCGGAGGGTTTAGAGCGGAACCATTGAAACGGGGTCCCTGAAAGAAAAAGGATAACGGACGGGAGGATGGAGACAATGGGAAGAGGGTCCGGGTCGGGAGGTGGAAGTCAGAACGTCGAAGTGTGACTAAGGAACGGGACGTAGGAGTTACAGAGGTACGGTACGTAGACGACAAGGTTGGTGGACCTGACAGGGAGGGGTTGAGCCCCGTAGCACCTCCCTCCCCCAGCGAAATGGTCCACCACATACCATTCCTTTTACCTCTTCCACTGCCTCTAGAACCTCGACTCTACACGACAAAACTCCCCACGAGGACCACCTCCCTTTGTCCATTCGTTTCCTGTCTTTACCGTGGTTCTGGTGTCCTCTGTGATCCTCGACTACACACACCGACTCCGGACCCCTACACTTCCGAACCAACCCTCTTTTCCCGTTACAAACAGACGACGAGATTTCAGGACCTTCCTGCCCTCCCTCGAACCTCGCCCCCCTCTCCTCTCTCTTTCCTTTCCGGTCACGGTCTCTCCCGGGACGAGGGTCTAAACTCCATCCTTTATGGGGTGATGTGTGTGTGTGTGTGTGAGCCTTTATTTACCCACGACTCGGTTTCAGACTCCCCGGTCTTCGGAAGAGTAGACTCCTTCCGAGGACCTTCGTCTCTCTTGGCTCTCCGTCCCCATCAGACCAACCACGAGATCCCCCTTCCCCGACGGTTTAAGGAGGTCTCTGAGATCGAACCGACCTAACTAAAAATAAAATTTTTTAAATCAAAACCAACACGACCCAGAAAGAGATCAACGCCGCTCATCCGCGATGAGAAGAGAACGCCACGTGCCCGAGTCATCAGCGCCGCCCACGCTAGAAAAGGCTGGTCCCTAGCTTGGGCACATGGGACGTGACCGTCTACCTAAGAATAGGTGACCTGGTGGTCTCTTCAGGGACCGACCTATATCTACGGGTACCGTAAGTCACGGGTACCGTGAAGGTCTGTTTCGAGTGGGAGACGGGTTGTCTGGGGACCATACACTGGGCCGACACGGTCCGTGTGAGACAGGTGTCACCTCACGGGATGCCGATTCCTGACTCGGGGTACCGGACGGTAGACCCCGAAGAGAACTTAGGTGTGGGGCGTCGGTCCTGATTTACCGAGGTCATGGACTCGGGAACGGTCCTTGGGGAGAAAATGAACCGACCACCTCTCCTCTCTCCGGCCCCCTCTTCGGTTTCAGGGAGGTCCACCCCGTCGTGGCCAATCTAGCCATTCTTCCCTCGTCATCTTCTCCTACCTCCCCCTTCTACGTCTCCGTCCTCCTACGAGATCTCTGACAGTTCTTCCTTCCCTTCGTCTTTTGATATCCAGTGAGCTTCCCAGAGGTTCCCTCTTCCCCTTCCTCCCCGTAGACTGTTCAGCCCGCAGAGGCGTACAGTCTCTTTCCTTCTCCTCGTCGGTGACACGAGTCCCGGAGCAGAATGTAATTAAGATAAAAAGACTAGATGGAAGCCGACGTGACCCAGAAGGAACGACACGGCCTCGTAGAGATCAACGGACCGGTCCGAAGAGAATGACGCCTCGTATCCGAGATCACGGGAGGCGAGTCCCCGAGTCGTTCACGCCGAGGGCGCGTCCTCTGAACCGACGAGACCCCGTACACCCTAGGAGGATTGGAGACCTGGAGCCGCGGTAAAGACTATCAGAGGTAATCGGTCCAGGGGTCCTCGGAACGACAAAAGGCACACTCCACCCCGGATCCTGTTACCCTTCTTAGAATTCCTGGGGAGAAACCTACCCACTCCCCACCGCGGACCCCTCCTACCCAGAGTCGAAAACCCCCTCCGGTCGGTCCGGGTCGGAGCTGCGAGGCGTAGGTGGCGTCTGCACGCCGTCCTTACGGGCCTCCGGCAGCGACGGGTAGGAGCGTTGCCATATCCGGTCAGTCACGGTCAGCGATTGCGCAAACCCAGTGTAAGACGGGTAGAGCTCAAAACTCGTGGGGCGTAGAAGACTCCGGGACTGGGTCTGCTCCTCCACTTCACACGCACATCCCGTGCGGTTGTTGGCGTCGGATGGGCGGAGAGGTTGTCCTAGCGCCTCGAGACATCGTGTCTTAGGTACGAACCTGCGCCGGCTGCGCACGTGGCGGCTGCTCGCCACGGTAGCCGACGCGTGGCGCATGCACCACGTCACGAACCCAGCACGGCGCGGTCCCCCGACGGGGGCGCGGGCGACGGCGGCGCGGGACGCGGTGAAGAAGCGGGCGCCCGGCGGGCGCGAATGTGTGCGTGACGAAAAGACGGGAACGCCGCCGGGGCGCACGCGTCTCGCGGCCGCGGTCTGGAAGCACGGGAGGACGCGAAAGAGTCCCGGACCGGCCCGCGGTGGAAGGACGGAGCCCGGGAATCTGCGGACGCTCGTGTCGGCCTAGACGTCCACGGCCTCCTCCACCTCATCTGCCCCACCCCCCACCCCTTCCCGCCCGTCCCCAGCCTCGGTGAGCACCGGGTGAGTGGCGGAAGGCCGGCGCGCCGCGTCCGGGGCGGAGGACCGGAAGGTCCAGAGGACGCGCTGGTGTCGGTCGTCGGGACTGCCGACGGAGGTTCTGGTCCGGGGTTCGACGGACGCGCGGATGCGGCCGGAGCACCCATACGTGGCCGGCCTCCCCTAGAGGGCCCCTACGGAGGCGGACCTACCCGGCTAATGGGACAAAAGCCCCAAACTGGTCCGTGTCGGTAGTGCGGGTTGATGCACCTGTTGCGTTCGCGCGCGCACCTCGGGACCACGCTGACGTCTCGGTCGCCTTTAGCCGCACTCCTCACGCTTCAGAAGGCCCCCGAGAAATGCTCCTTGGCGACGAACCCACTTCCCGGCTCCTTGGCGACGAACCCCCGCCCCGCCCCGGGCCCTCCCCGCCCCGGGCCCTCGGTTCGACGGACCGACCGACACTCCTCTGACTCGGGACATCGCCTTCGGTGCCTCCGGGTAAAGGAACGAAGACGGTGAAGACTCCGCCAAGGTAGGAGGTCCGTGTCGGTCGACGGGGATAATTATCAGAACGGAAAGATCAAACTTATCGATCCACCAAGCGACTGGTCAGATCCTCAATCCCTCAGATTCAACCTTCGGATTGGGACGACGAATGATCGACTCTCAATTGAGGAGATTCGGAAAAACACGAGTAGACATTTTACCCCCACTATTAACAGTACGAAGGCATTCCTCTCTTCCGACGTCAAACATTCCGTGAGATTTGTGTCGACACAAATCGTAACAGGTAGAACTTTTGGAACGTCTGCAGGAGAGAAGGGTATAGACGGACCCCTCCTGGGTGCGTCCTACGCTTCGTAGAGAGAGTCAAACAGGAACTCCTCGACCCGGGACACGATCCGAAAGAGTCGGTTCGAGTGGGACGTAGGGAGGTATCTGTCACGGTATGTCTGGAAACTGCCACCCACCGGGGGTTAGGATGCATTGGTCAACCTGAGGGTGGTCCTGGGACCCGTCTCAGAGGACGTCCATCCACGTCTGTCCCCTACCACTCGACCGTCGGGGACGTGACTGAGGAAGGTACCGTTCACCCGGATCTTACTTACGGGACCCTCCCACCCCCACCATCTCTCGTCTTGGCCCGAAGAAAGAGTCCAGGTGTGAGACGAGGGTGGACGGTTCCACAGAAGACGTCTACACGGGGACCTCCCCTCGAGGGACGAGAGGTACGAAGAACAAGACCGAGAGGTCAGGGACAAGACTGAACCTGTCGTCTGGAACCTGTTGACAGGGTGGGACGGACCCTATAACCCGGAGTAATCACCGGATGACGGGGTGACTTTTCCCTGACCGAACAGAGGATTCGACCGGGTGACGAGAACGAGATGACGAGAAACGTCTAGACCTGTGACAAATAGTACGAGATTCCACATGTAGACTTGTCTGAACATCCGTTTTGAGCGAGACCATGAGGTCGTAAAATACCGTAGGAGGATCAATCCGTGGTGGGTAGTACTATCTGTGGCCGTGGCGTAGTGATTGCGACCGTCTAACGAGGACAGAAACTACACGACGAACAACCTGTGGTGGAACTCACTCTTAGGTCAAGGGACGTAACGTGACCGGTACATCGGTAGAAGGGACACCAAGTCGGGTCGTGATCCTGACTATAGGTATTGAGTTATTTGGGTACACGTGACTCTGACCGGGACAACAGTACACTAGACACAAGACCCTCGGCCCTCGGGTTCCAGTCGACGTCCCACACGGAGACGACCGGAGACACTGGAACCTACCGGAGCCTTGGAGAGGTCCGTAGTAGAAGAGTCCTGGACACCTACGACTTGACTTAGTTGACAGTCCAGGTCACGGCCTCTAGAACCGATGAACAAATAAGAAAGTAAGAGACGATCAGTAGTCTATTTCTTTGATGTAAAGGGAACGTCAATCCCCCACCAACCACTGTGTCAAGATCGGTCACTCATTTTAAGTGTCTATTCCGAAGGTCCTCTCGAGAAATTTTTCCTTGTCTGAAGGACTGACCCCGGGAAGTCGGAGACCGGAGTCGAAAAGGGGGAAGAACGGCTCTTGAACGTCCGCTACGGATCCTTGTACCCGTGGTAGAACCTTCTCCTTGGTGCACTGTCACACCGTGTGGTCGGACAGACGGAAAGAGACCTGACATACATGAGAAATTTTTTTTACTACACAGATTAAACAAATTTGATACATAGGGGTCCACAGACAATAAACGTCGATTTATATCCGGGACTAACTGTGTGAAGGTGGATACCCCACGGATCCTCGGGCTCCTAGCGGGCGACACGAGTAAATCCCCTCGAAAGATGGAGTCACGTGTGTCTTGGGATGGGACTGTCTGTGACCTTTCCTCATTACCACAAACAAAAAAAAAAAGGGACTCATTAACCAAAGACAGGTACACCTCTCAGTTTAAGAAGGGACCTCGTCTCGCTGTAAATAGTGTTCCCAAATTATTTGTCACACACCGGTTACACCTGGGTCACCTACGATTCCCGTAACACAATTTGATGTCAAGGCACCTCCTCAAAACCTTCCTCTCCCGTTTTGATACCCTCGTTCCATGATTCGAAAGGAGTTTTTGAACCCCTGAGGACTAATAAAAGACACAGAGACCCGACGAGGTAGAGTTTGGACCAACCTTAAACCGTCCCCGGTCTTCTATCAAACCTCACCTTCGAAAACCACGGAACGAGTCGGGAGAGACCCGATCACGTTGGGTAGGGGCTCGACGGACCCTACAACCGACGATTGTGTCGAGTGTCGACGGGTGAAGAGATCTTCTCTGTCGGACTTTCCAATGGGAGACAAGGGTCTCCACCTGTCACCGGTCACTGACTGACTCCGGTCTCAAGTCTCCGGACCGGACACACGGAACCCCCCGTCGACATACACGGCCGGTACGAAGTCTCAAGGGACCCTGAAATCCGACTCCGACCTAGGGTCGACTCTGGTGTAGGATCAAATCGAGGAAGGGGACGGGTGAGGACGAGGGAGTGCATCTCCAAGGGGACTCCCGTGAGGGAGGTTATTTAGTACCAGACTCTTAGGGACGGAACCCGAGGTAAAGACCTCTTGGACTCGTTTTTGTGTCCCCAATCCATGTCTGGTGTGACTTCGGGTCCGGACCCCGACAGGACTGGTCTTTTTCTCGGTGACCGAGACTCTGACACGTCAATCGTTGAGTCTGGTTTGGGTGTCTGTGATGTACCCCGTCGACATGGTCGGAGGGTGGAAGTCGGTCATGAGGGACCGACCTTGCTTTGTGTCGAGTTTGACGGAACCCGAAGCCCGTGTCGACAGAGGTCCCCAAGTCTACTACAACGAGGACGACTAGAGACGAGGTGAGACTTCGGTCTGTCCGAGAGTGGGTCCTACAACAGTCGTCGGGGCCTAGATACCAGAGAGGAAGTCGTGAGAGTCTCCTCTTTTCGTGAAGAGAAAGGGTCATAAACACCGGATCTCTCACTGTAGTCAGGTGGTTCTAGTGGGTGGTTCTTCCCCATCCTGTAAAAAGTTACCCTTTTTCCTCCCTACAACCTACCTCGTCTCGAGTCTCAGATGGGACAGTGGTGAAGTATTTCTTCCTTACAAGAATCGATGGATATAGACACACCCTTACCTGTAAGCCTCGCCCCCACCGATCCGTTCACTTTCATAACGAAACGGGACAAATGGTGGTAACATACCATCGGGTTCACGTCTAATTTATGGGTAATTCACTAAACGAAATACACTCTCACACAATTTGAGATGACTTTCACAATCAGCTAGTCAGTGTAAATTGAGAAACACTAGGGGGTCCTTGACATCGGGCGGTCCGAGGAGACAGGTACCTTAAGAAGTCCGTTCTTACGACCTCTCCCATCGGTAAGGGAAGAGGTCCTCTAGAAGGGTTGGATCCCTAACTTCGACCCAGAGGACGTAACGTCCGTCTAAGAAATAACAGACTCGGTGTTCCCTTCAGGATTTGAGATGATGAAGGTAAAAAATGAGTCTATTAATCTTACTTTATACCCGTATACCCTAGGGGACCTCTTCCTTATCCGATGGAAGCCAAAGGGACCACCAAGTCTACCATCTCTTAGGTGGACGTTACACCCTCTGGACCCAAGTTAGGGACCCAACCCTTCTAGGGGACTTCCTCCCGTACCGTTGGGTGAGGTCATAAGAACGTACCTCTTAGGGTATCTGTCTCCTCGGACGACCTGATGTCAGGTATCCCAACGTTTCTCAACCTGTACTGACTTCGCTGAATCGTGGGTGCATATCCGTATATGGAAAGTTTTCTAAGTATATAGAAAGTTTTCTAACCCTTCTATTTTCACTTACCTTGAATCATCTTTTATCGTTTTAACAAGTACCGTGGACCGACAGAAGGAAGTCATGAAGAAAGGTTGGTTCCGTACCCCAAATTAATTTACCTCGGAGAAATTGTAGTCTGTCACACGTTCCATTTCTCCGAAGGAGTGACCCATGTTCCCCTCTTACTTTCATGTATCCCGAGAGTACAGTCGGACCGAGAGAATAAAAAAAAAAAGGGGTCTCACTTACAAGGACGATCCTCCGACTCCGACAGACCCCGTACCTTGATCAGTGGGACCTCTGTCTTCGGTTTTCCTTCCTGATCCGGGACACTGAACGTCTCCGATAGTAGAACGGTGAAGACCCCGACAACTGAAAGGATCCCAAAACAACAACATTACCCGACTTACCACCAAGGTTTCTATACAGGAGTAGGATAAGAGACCCTGGACACTTGTAATGGAATATACATCCCTTTTTCTTACTTATAATGGAAGACACCGTTTTCTACACTAACTCAATTCCTGTCACTCTCCTCCGTGAATAGGACCTAATAGTCTCCCCCGGTATTTACGTCAATACACGTGGAAACAATTTCTTTCCGTCTCCCTCTAATGTATATGTGTGTCTTCTCTCCCACGACACTTCTGTGTCCGTCTGTTCTGACTCCACCAGTGTTCGGTTCCTTACACCCGTCGGTGGATCTCCTCCGGTCCTCGCCTAAGAGGGGATCTCGACCCTCGTCACGTCGAGACGAGTGTCGTACCAAAACCTGAAAACCTGAAGTCTTAACACTCTTATTTAAAGACAGTAAATTTCGGTGGTTCTAATCCATTAAACAATGTCGTCGAAGTCCTTTGATCACCTTAACAGAATCCACCAGTCTCAAACCACAGACAGCGAAGGTATATTTTTCCAAGACCGAGTATTGTGCCACAACAGACCGGTTTGTGGAGATTCGACTCAGGTCGACGCCAGGACTGTTGGTTTCTTCCCAGGACGGAACGAGGTGTAGACTCATAGCCGGAAACACAGGGCGGTCTATCGGACGAACGACAGTGTGAAAGAGTACGCAAGACCCTTAACGCCAGGACCCGGACCGGCGTAGGGACACTGACCCAGAGACAATCGACAACAATTGTGACTCGGAGATCGACTGTCCACCGACCCCTACCCTCGTCCGTCTTTCCGTCCACGACCTTCGTGGGTACCTAAATACCCACCTTTGAAGTGCCAAGTACTTACGAGTGAGACCGAACAACAGAATTCAACGTTCCAATTATGTTTCGACAAGTGACGAGGGGAGGAGGGCGGTGGGTGGGATCAAATCAGTCGACACCGGTTTAAGTCTTGACCGAATAGAAATGTCCTTCCTACCTGTGACCACCCACTTTAAAGGTCTTCCGGTCCTCCCTTCCCCGTCCGTCCCGATGTCCTCTCCACGGGAGTCGACCTGTTGTTGAACGGTCACTCGGACCGTACGTACACTTTCCTCTGTCTTGTACCGGGACGGAACGACCCAACGTCCGGACCCTTCCGGACACAACTTTCTACAGATTCCTTCGACAAGACGGTCCCTGTACAGTGGAGTGTTGGTTTCCTCGGAGGTCAGGTTCCGTCTTTCACTTTCACTTCAGCGAGTCAAAACAGGCTGAGAAACGTTGGGGTACCGACATCGGATGGTCCAAGGAGGTAGGTACCCTAAAAGGTCCGTTCTTATGACCTCACCCAACGGTAAAGAAGAGGTCCTCAAGAAGAGATGGGTCCCTAATTTGGGCCCAGAGGGTGTAACATCCGTCTATGAAATGGTAGACTCGGTGGTCCCTTCAGGTAACCGTCCAACCATATTTGGGGACGGTCGACGACGACGATTCAGCGAAGTCAGTACAGACTGAGACACTCTGGTGTATCTGCCGTCGGGTGATCCGAGGGGGCAGGGACCCTAAGAGGTCCGTTCTTATGACCTCACCCAACGGTAAAGGAAGAGGTTACGTACTTTCACTTGAGGATCGCTGGGGTACCTGATGTCGGATGTTCCGAGGAGGTAGGTACCCCAAAAGGTCCGTTCTCATAACCTCACCCAACGGTACCGGAAGAGACTGGGGGCTGTCTCAAAGAAGGTATTCGGTATACTCCAGTGGCACCTTGGCGTCTCATCCCGAGGAGTAAACGAAACGCGTTCCGTACAGTAAGTAAGTGTGTTCGTGTGACATCTCAATCATTTCATGTCGTCTTTTGTACAAGCGATCCTCTTGTTTCTTAATCTCGAGGTTCGTAGGAATGGAACAGGACTTCTTAGGGCCTGCTCGGGAGTTCTATTTTCCAACGACGACTTGGTGTTTTCTGAGGCCCTAAGAACCGGAGGCCTCCTATTAAGTTAGACCCCGGTCATTACTCCGAACTAGTGCGTCTCGAAAACACATTATTTCAAAATAAGTTCATATTTTCTCTATCTCTTTCGAAGACTGTGTCTGTAGTCTTTCCCCGTCTTTCTCACGAGGTGTTCCGTCTTTTTTAATTCTACTCTTCTACGGGTGTACGGGTGTGTTCTTCTATTTTATGTGTGTTTTGGAGTCTTGGACTCGGGAGTTCCCTGACCCTTATTTATCGCCTCCTCCTCTCCGGATATCCTGTACGTTTACCCGGGGTCGTCTGTCCCACCTCGGGGTCGAGGACCACGTCGTTCGTTGAAGTATGTCATTAGTCCTGACAGAGTCGAGCAGGGAAGAGACACAACCCTTGTATCTTCCCTTCTCTTAAGCACGGTCCGTACAGGGTGTCGATCACTGTGTCCCGACGTCCCTCACACAGGCAGGTGTACGTTGGGTTCACTTCTGAGGTCTTTACTGTGACGAGAACCACTGTCTTAAAAGGTTTTACCACTGGTCGAGAACCATTTCAAAACTTCTCTTCAGGCCAGAAGGGAATAAATATGTCTTCAAAGTAAAGATCTTTTGAAACACAAATATTATCACAAGATGTGATTTTATTAATCTTTGTCTAAAAAGGGGTAGATGTGTTTGTAGGTTGTTCTGTAAACTTTGAACCCACCCTGCGCCCAGTCAAGGAACAACCCATCCTGTCAAGACGTACAGTGTCCTACTACCAGGTGGAAGTCCCGGTGGACGATTTAGTGTCATCGTGACGGGGAACTTTCACTACTAGTCTAACGGGGTCGAGAAAGGTTCTACGGGGGGTTCCCCGTCAGGATGTGGGTGACTCTTGATGACGGGAAGTCCCGGTCCGATGGGACTGAGGATGACGGCGAGAACCATCGTAAAACGAGGGGGTTCGGGGTATAGAACGGTGACACGTCCGGGTCGCCAGAGCAACGGAGGAGACCCGGAGAGACGTAGACGACAAGGGAGATGAGTTTTCGAGAAGAGGACTGTAGTACGGTCGAGGAAGGAAGTAAGTCGAGATGCGTCGACTATGGACGGGGTCGCTGAGTAAGGGTGTGGGGGTGTGAAAGATGGGATTGGGAAGGGGTCGGAAAGAAGTGTCCTGAATAATGGACCGTAACAGAAACACAGGGGATGATCTGACATCTGAGGTCGTCCTGTCTAAAACAGACGGAACAAGTGACAATTCAAGGACCGGGGATGTGTCACGCACCGACTGCGTGTTACCGTCCTACCCGTCTCCCCCTCCTACCGACTGTGTGACGTCTCAGAATTGATCTGAAAGTTGTCAGTCACAACCAACAAAAGTAAAAAAATCCCAGTCCGATAACCAAAGGAACCCCGAAGGAACCACCGAGACACCATTTCTTAGACGAACGGTTACGTCCTCTGGGTCCAAGTTAGGGACCAGAACCTTCTAGAGGACCTCATCCTTTACCGTCGGGTGAGGTCATAAGAACGGACCTTTTAAGATGTCTGTGTCTGGAGGTTACAGAAATTGTCCACTGGTACCAAAACACGGTTTAAACCTTGAAGAAGGTTTTAAAGAACCGATTTCGAGTCGAGTATCGGGACTGGATTGACATTCTTCCGTCTCTACGACAACTACGACACCGTTTGATGGTGTGACAACGATTTAGTGTCCAGAACTCGGTCAGTCTTTGTCGACCACCGAGGACGTTGGACGGGGTCCTGTCATAGTCCCAGGAGGGATTGAACAGTCACCGGACATCAAGTCGACAAAGGGTGGGGCCGAGTCCGGGTGCGAGACCATCCGTCCGGAGGAGCAGAGGCCCGGACCTGGGCCACGGAGTGGGTGGGAGGGGACATGCTTCGTATCGTAAAGGAGCACGAAGAAGACCTGAGAGTGAATGAAGTACGACTAAAATAGGAAGATCTGGAAAAAGGAAAATTATACGTTTTCACACGAAATGAACGTGATTCATACTTCTTGTAAAAGTCAAGGAAACCAATTTTTTTGTTTTGTTGTCTCTCTTGTACTCTACTGCCGTGTCTAAAATGTGTTTTAGAGTTTAAGAGTCTGTAAGACGTGTTTATTAACATATATATGTATAAATTCCCGTTTGGCGTTAGGACAACTTTTTTAGGTTGAGGATCAAACTAAAAAAAGAAGTAACCTCCTATTGATGAAATAATATAACTCGACCAAAGACGGTATGTAGTTGTACTTAGTCAGTGTCCATGAAGATCTGGAAGACTTGAGTCGTAGTCCCGTGACTTTAACTGACGAGACTTGGAGAAGACTCCCGTCCTCTACGTGTCTCACCCCGACCTCCATGTCTTACGTATGTCTGTTCAAACACTTACCTGTATATGGCAACAGTTTTAAGTTCTAGTCACTGTTATGACACCGACACCTCCTGATTTAGATAGACGAACTCTAAATTCGTCTAAAATTAGACGAGTTCTAGATAGGAGGACTCGGGCTCTCCTGTCCCGAAGGGACCACCGAGTCAACCATTTCTTAGACGGACGTTACGTCCTCTGGACCCAAGCTAGGGACCCAACCCTTCTAGGGGACCTCCTCCCGTGCCGTTGGGTGAGGACCTAAAAATGGACCTCTTAGGGGTACCTGTCTCTTCGGACCACCCGACGTCAGGTACCCCAGGGTTTCTCAGCCTGTGCTGACTCACTGATTCGTGTGTGTACTCTCCTGTCCTTCGACTTGTCGGTTCCCGTCGACCACTCCGAGGCCGTAGGCGCACTGCCACGGGTCCGTCTCGACAGGACGTATGGTCAGAGGCAGAGGTCGTGACCACACAATTCCCGTTTCTCCCGGTACTACCCCTGTGTCCCTTTAGACGAGTGTTTGACGAGTCCTAAGGAGGGTGTGGCGTACCGGGTCAAAACCGGTCTCCACAGACTCCACGGGTGGACGACTAAATGTGGAGACAGTCTGACGGTTTACGAAGGAGACTCCGTCAGACTTTTGACCATTTGAAGAATTTTGTAAAAAGAGGGAAAAGAATTCCAAGACAACTGGTTTGACATTTTTAATCACTTTGTTTTGTTTGTGAGTCTTGTTTTGGGTGTAAAAATAGTCTAGATGAAAATAAAGTCTTCCTTCAAACATAATATCATAAATGAAGACAAATATATGTTCAAGAAGTGTAAATAAAAATTTTACGTGTCTGGAGGGAATCAAGAGAACAAGGACGAATTTAATCGACAATAAAATGTTATGTTTTTTATGGTTTTTTAACGTCAGGATTTACATACATATTGTGGGTGTTAGGGGTCGTTACTTTATCAAATGTTATGAATGAGGTATAAATGTACTCACGTTATATACGATTTAATATGTATAATTGTTTGATTCGAATTTAGGTTTGGTTTTTGAGGGGTTTGTTTTGTTTTGACATTTATTGATATTTTGTAAAGGTCTCGGTCTTAATCAAGTTGTCTTGTCCGAAGTGATCACAAATCTTACAAAACACGTGTTTAAGTCAATAACTTTCAGTTAAGGTAATAACGGAAATTTTCTCTTCCGCGGTCAAAAGGAGAGGAGAGGTTATTTTAGTAGAGGGACGTCCACTTCCCACAAGTGCTTAAACCTGTTGAGTCCCCTTTGTAGAGAACCACCCGAACCGATAGATGTTTGGTAGTATCACTAAAAATATCAAACTCGGTAAACCATTTGACTCATTTGTAAAGTCCGACTCTCGGCCACGTGCCAGGTTCCGATCTGGGAGACGGAAGGACCCAGACAGGAGTCCACCGGTTAAGAGTGTCTTTGGTGACGTTCCTTTCCAGAGGGCCCTACTGTCCAAACTCCTCGACCTAAGACGACATTAAGAATTCTCGACGAAAAGGTAGACAGTGACGGGATCACAATCGAATCCAACGGTCACTTCATGAATCACTTATAAACAACTTAGTAAGGGTGGGGGAGAGATTTATGTGAGATGATTCAACTTCCTCGTTCTAAACGTGACTTTCCATCACAGAAAAAGATTTTATGGCGAGACCAGAAAGGTAAACGGGGTCTAAAGGACCACGTAGAGGCTAGAACAATGGAGTCCGGAATGGGTGACTATAAGGTCATAAAAGGGATACGACTGTCAGAGACAGGTCCCGACGAAAAGAAGGTCCAATCGAGTCCGTCGTATACCAACGAAAGAGAGGTGTGGAGGAGGGTGTAAATCTCCACTAGGAGTGTCCTTTGTTTCTGAAGAGGGGTTTCTCATACCCTTCCCCCGTCCTCCGCCCGTCCTCCTTTCCCACTCCAAAAGGTGCCCCTTTGTCCTCCTCGATTAATAGTTGTTTCGTCGACGGGTGAGGGTGGGGGTCAAACGTCATATCAATTGATACCAGGATCCTTTACCAGTAGTTTTTAACTGTGTTTTAGTGTTGTTTTGCGTCGGACTTTTTGGGGGAATACCTTTTAGACTGATCTAGATGCCATATCAGAAACATAGAATTCAGATTCTCTTTGTAAAGAGTCCTGCTCTGACCAGAAAAGGGCCGATGGGTGTCGTGGTTCTCCGACTGTCTTCTAAATGTTACGTGAGCGTCTCGACTATTGTCACTGTCTCTGTAAGGTCGACGGTCACTCGGAGAAGTGTGTGACGGGTGTAAAAGTATACACGTGACTGTCTACTCAGGACGAAATTTTCAATAGGTTGACCAGGGTCTACGTAAACTTGTGTACCCGTGTTACCCCTACGGAAAGAGCCGAAATAATAGTGACATACTCTCCTGAAGAGACTCGGACCTATAGGTAATATACCGTGTTTTGTGTAATCCAGTTTGAACCTGTGGCAATACAAATTATTTTTATGTAATGCTATAAAAACAAAATACATGTGAGACTTACAGGTTTGTAAACCTGTGATAACATATCAATACATGTTCACGTTATAGATACAAAAGTATTGATAAAATTAAATGTATGTCCGAGACTTCAAGGTCTACTGAAGGAGAGTCATTGACCGAGATTCGACTCACGGAGAAAGAGGACGGTGGGGGAAGAAGACCGGGTTCGGACGTCTTTCGACAAACGATGACCGACGTTTCCTCTTCGTCGACCTAAGTCAACAAAGAGATGACAACCTCGTCTTAATTTGAAGTGAACGAGGAAGAAAGGAAAATTTTTTATTTGTAATAGAAAATCTTTTTTTCTTTTGGTCCACCGATACCCTGTGCCACGAATAATAAAGTTCCGTACCTTGATGGTACCCCTCCTCCGAAGAAACGGTTCGTTTGTGATCAGGAAACTTGTTTGTTTCCTGAAGGAAACACCCTCCCAGGAGAGGTTACCGGAACACCATTAATGTCCCACTTCCCGGTCAGGTACTGTCCGAGAGACCCCATGGCACTAGACCTCGTCTCTACATCCCTCGAAGATTCTCCTCCCTAGAAGAGATCTTGGTAGACGAGAAATTGTTACTACACTATTTCATCGTAAAACTCTCCGTTCAGAGTTTCATCTCCACAAAACACGTAGTCTGTCACAAAATACCAAGCTGTAGGAACTTTTGTAGAAAGGTCCGTTAAGAAGTACCCTCCCCAATCACAACCCCTTCTTTATTATGAGGGAGAGAGATCCATGAGGTATATTTCCACTTTACGGTGTCAAAACGAGAAAACTCATAATTAAAGAGGTTTAAGTGTTTGAACTCGTAACAACAGATTTCCAGATGGAAAGGACTCGGAGACGTGTGACGGGGGACGGGGAGCGGGGGTCCCATTACGATCTCTTGAGGACCCAAAACTTCGTCTTCTCTCCAGGACCCTCCGACGACGTATTACGGTCTTATGTCTCGTGGTGCCTGTCCTGTTGTGCTGTAGGTCCGTCACCGGACCCCCCTGCTCGTCCCTGACGGGATGGGGTGAAGTTAAACCAGTGCTGAAGTTAAACCAGTGAAGTAAACCGTACCAAAAGAGAGGAAAAGGTAAAAAGAGTACGAAAAGTAGGAATAGTCGTGAGTGACGGGAGGGGTGTCGGTCGGGAGCTTAGATCCTCCCGCGTGTCCTCCGGACCCAGGGAGGACCCCCTTTCTCCTGTTTGTCGAGGTCCGGCGAGAGGTCCGAAACCCGTCCAAGACGGACTGTTGTCCTCTGGTTGGAAGAGATCCGTGAGGTGGACGTCGGACTCTTACTTCTTACTGGGTGGTGGAATTTGTCCGATGTCTTTGTTTGACGACAAGAAACTAGTTCCCCAGGGTTCACGTCAGTACGAGAAAAGTCGAGTTCTTTCTGTACATTGTACTCGTCCCGGGAGGGAGACACCACGGACCCGTCCTCACTGGTCTCCCCGACTTCGTTTGTAGTCCGGGTCAGACCCCTTCCCTCCGTGTCCCCTTATACGGAATCACAGGAAAAACTTTTTGTCCTCGTAAGTGTCAATCCAGGAAAGACGAAAGGAGAGTTAGGGACGATGTAATTTACAAAGAACCCCACTCTTTTGAAAGGACCGACGTTTAATCTAAAATCTTTTCTCGTCTAACGGTTACTATCGATAAATTTCAAAATATTCTTACATCCTTACGTTAATACATTTTTGAATACAAATGATTGAAAGGTTAACGATCTAGATAAATTTCAGATCCGTGAATCACACACACACACACACACACTCTCTCTCTCTCGTGTTCACCGACTCTGTCTCTCTCCATTTCTCTTTTCTCTTCCTATCCCTTCCTCTCTCTCTCTCTCTTGGAGTTTACCTAATTCTGATTTAATTAGTGCAACGATGTCTTTTGATGTATAATGTAGTCAAATGTAAGGTTCATTGTGACGACTGGAACTGTAAATTTTATCGGGGGAAGATAGAATACTAAGTTTTCTCTACCTGGTAATAATTAAGAGTTGATCTTTTTTTCAATGAGGGACCTTCTCTCTATAAACGGATTTAGCACGTTCTTATTTATCGTGTAGAAAATTTTTTCTATCGTCCGAAGTCTACTTTTCAATTAAGTAGACTGATCAAAAATTTTCTGGTGTAAGTTCTTACTGACTACTATTTACAGATGAACATTTGTGATGTAGAAACAAAAAACGTGTCAACTCTGTCAGGGTTCCTGTCAAAAGGTGTTCACTTGGACTCACAGTAAGGATCGAGAGAGTGAACGAGATGTGGCCGGAGGAGGTCGTTGTTGACCTAGTGGGGCCTGGACATTGCTTTAGTCAATAAAGGATATGCTTTCCTTTTCCAATCTACGACCTCATGTCTACCCTCTTTGACAGTTTCTTTCGAACACTTGTACGTCTCCTCCACCTACTAAGCTCCCAAAGGTCAGAAGACGGGGCGTGTCGCAGAAGAGGGACGGACGAGGGAGGACCGTCTGCCGAGACCGTACGGTGAGGAACGAGTGTCCCTCAGGACCGGGGTCGTAGTTTACGTCCAGGGTCCGACGCGCCCCCCGACGACAAAAGCCAAAGAGTGACGAGGACTGAAGAGAAACATCTGCTGACCGTAGACGACTCTTTACAGGTGGTCCCGTGACCGGTGACGCTCGGGAACCCTCTTGGGTTTCTTCCTTGTGTACAATTCCTTGTCGAACGAAAATAAATCTTTTCTTAAATTTTTAAAAGAAAAATGTAAGGGTACCGCGTTATTTATTTATATATGTACCCTTTTTGGAATGAAAATTGGACATAGAGGGAGGTATAAGGGGGAAGGTAGTCTCACTGACGAAAGCAATCAAACATATATAAGAAAGTCCCAAATAAACATGTTTATGTATAAAGGGAGGAGAGGGGGAAAAATATATTTTCCTCATAGAATGAAAGGTCGTCTAGTTGGTTCGTTTCACGAGCCGGATCACCACCTCGTAAATTCATTCTAACGTCTGTACGAAATTCGTGATTCAAAGTGGACAGAAAAAGAGGTTTGTTTTTCGACGTGATAAATACTACTTTAAGTCTAAGTAAGGTGTAACGGGTCGATCGTGATAATAATAAAACCATAGATATGGTGTTATTCTCAATCCTATCTGAAACCCCAGTCTGAAACCTTATTCGTTCCAAGAAATTGCAGGGTCACGGAGTCAAAGGAGTAAACATTTACCCTTGTCGTGTCCCGAACACACTCCTCAGTTACTCACTTGATTACCGTTCAAAATCTTACCATGGACCGAAAAGTGGAGGTAATAGTGGAAACGAAATCCCTGACCACTTAGGTAAGAGGGAGACATAACCATTGACTAATTGAGTCACAAGTGATCCCTTCCGTGTTAGGGCCCCTTCAACATAAGGATACGAACACTTTTCCGGTCTGTCCGAGTATCGGGACAACTCCGGAGGGCCTCGGTACGATCTCCTCAAAGAATGAGGTGAACGACTCATCGAGAATTCACGGTCCAAATCATGGACCGTACGTCACCCCTTAGGTGTGGTCACTGGTGACAATATGGTTTCTGTCTCGGTCCACGAAACCCTCAGGTCTTTTCCCGTGACAAATTTTACCCCCATTTACGATCGGTGTCGGTAGTCATTTCTTTTCTCTAGGTCTAACCTTCCCTCATTTTGACAATAATAGACGTGTACTATTCTATGATATATATCTTTTTGGATTTCAGAGGTAGTTTTTTGATAATCTTGATTATTTACTTAAGTCATTTCAACATCCTATGTTCTAATTATGTGTCTTTAGATAACGAAAAGATATGTGATTATTCCTTGATGGTCTTTCTCTTTCGTTCTTTTATTAGAGCAAATTTTAGTGTAGTTTGTCTTATTTTAAGGATTCTTATTTGAATTAGTTTCTGAAAATTAGACTATTGATATTTTGTAAATGTTTCCTTAGACTTTTATTATGTTTCTTTACCTTTATGTAGGGTACAAGAACTTGATCTTATGATAATTTTACAGGTATGATAGATTTCGTTAGATGTCTCAATTCCGTCGGGGATAGTTTTATTGGTACTGTAAAGGGTGTCTTGATTTTGTTTATTAGGATTTTAACTATACCTTGGTGTCTTCTGGGACTTAACGGTTACGTTAGAGTATTTTTTCTTTTTTCTTACTTCGAACTCTATAGTACGAGGGACTGAAGTCTGTTGTGATTTTTCGATCTCATTAGTTTTGTCTTACCAAAGGGGTCTTTTTGTCTGTGTGTCTAGTCACCTTGTCTTATCTCTCGGTGCTCTCTTATTTATTATCTCTTATTTAAGTACGTGAATTCCAGTTAATTAGATACTGTTTCCTCCGTTCTTATATATTACCTCTTTTTAGACAAGATATTCACCAAGACCCTTTTGATCTGTCGATGTGCATTTTCTTACTCTAATCTTGTAGAGGAGTGTGGTGTATATATTTCTGGCTTCATATTTTAGACTTTGGTATTTCTGGGGTCTACTCTTGTATCCATCTTGTGAGAAATATTTTTGACATCGTGATAAAGAAACCTAGACAGTTATTCCGTTTTCTTTATTTTCGTTTGTATTTATGTACACTAGATTAATTTGAATTTTCGAAAAAAGAAAAAATTGAAAGGAACTTTGGGACTCTTTTACTTTTTTGTTGGATGACTTACCCTCTTTTATAAACCTTTACTATGTTGGTTATTCCCCAATTATAGATTTTATATATTTGTCGAGTATTTAAGTTGGTTAATTAAGTTGGGTTAATTTTTTTATCTTCTGGACTTATCTGTAAAAGGTTCTTCAATTGTTCATCGTGTCTCTACCGGCTGTCCGTGTACTTTTCAACGAGTTGTAGTGATCAGTATTCCTTTTGCGTTTAGTTTTGGTGCTACTCCGTAGTAGAGGGCAGACAGTCTTACCGATGGTAGTCTTTCTGGTGTTTATTTACAGTCACTTCTATACCTCTTTTTCCTTGGGAACACATGACAACCACCCATACATTTAACCACTTCGGTGGTACCTTTTGTCATACCTTAAAGGAGTTTTTTGATTTTCATCTTGATGGTACACTAGGTCATTAAGGTAAGGACTCATATGTAGGTTTCTTTTGTTTTTATGATTAAGTTTTTCTATGTACGTGGACTTACAAGTGTCGTTACCAGTGTCGTAATAAGTATTGTCGGTTCCATGCCTTCGTTGGATTCATAGGTATTTATCTACTTACCTATACTTCTACACCACACCCATGTGTGTGGGTGAGTGTGTGTGTGTTTGTGTTACCTTATGATGAGTTAATATTTTTTCTTACTGTAAGAAGGTAAACGTATTATACTTTTTTGGATCTCTAACAATGTGGATCACTTCGGTCTATCTCTTTCTCTTTATGAGGTACAAAAATGAACATACACCTTAGATTTTGTTCTCTTGTTTATTTATGTATATATTACTTTGGCTGAGTGTCTATATCTCTTGTTTCACGACCAATGGTCACCACTCTCCCTTCCGTCCTCCCCGTTCTGTCCCCATATCCTAATTCTCTATGTTTGACGACGACGACGATTCAGCGAAGTCAGCACAGATTGAGACACGCTAGAGTGTCTACCGTCGGGTGGTCCGAGGAGGTAGGTACCCTAAAAGGTCCGCTCTCATGACCTCACCCCACGGTAGCGGAAGAGGTTGTTTGATGATACAAAGTTTATATTCGTTGTTCCTATAAGACATATCGTGTCCTTGTATATTGGTAAGAAATGAATAAATTTCTTACCAAAATCGATGTCTTCTTACCGAACCTACACTCCCACCCCACCCCGCCCCGCCCCCGTCCCCGACACTAAAATCTCCAGTTCCCATCTTCGTCGACTGATGTCCCCTCTCTACCGTCGACTCTGATCTCACCTCTACACCGTCTCATTTACTTTGTTTCACCTTCTCACGCTGAGGTCTACGTCCTGATCGTCTTGGACGGGTACTTAATATGTGCCTGTCCACTCCTGACGGATCCTGCCGAGAAATCAAAGACTGAACTCGTTGACCGATTTAAGGAGTCATTTCACTTAAGGAAATAACTCTACATCTAGTTTACTGGTTTTACCAACCTTTCTGTATTCGAGGTAAGACCTGTAAAATCCAAACTATTCTGGAACTTTTTCGTTCTCTCAAGGTCTTTTTTGTAGATAAAAACGAAATAACGGATACGGTTTCGGAAACTGACACACCTAGTGTTATTTGACACCTTTTAAGACTTTCCCTACCCTTATGGTCTGGTGAACTGGACGGAGAACTCTTTGATATACGTCCAGTCCTTCGTTGTCAATCTTGACCTGTACCTTGTTGTCTGACCAAGGTTTATCCTTTGTCTCATGTAGTTCCGACATATAACAATGAGATACATAAATTGAATATACATCTCATGTAGTACTCTTTACGACCCGACCTTCTTCGTGTTCGACGTTAGTTCTAACGGCCCTCTTTATAGTTAGTGGAGTCTATACGTCTACTGTGGTGGGAATACCGTCTTTCACTTCTCCTTAATTTTTCGGAGAACTACTTTCACTTTCTTCTTTCACTTTTTTGACCGAATTTCGAGTTGTAAGTCTTTTGATTCTAGTACCGTAGGCCAGGGTAGTGAAGTACCCTTTATCTACCCCTTTGTCACCTTTGTCACAGTCTAAAATAAAAAGCCCCGAGGTTTTAGTGACGTCTACCACTGACGTCGGTACTTTAACTTTCTGTAAATGAGGAACCTTCCTTTCAATACTGGTTGGATCTATCGTATAAGTTTTCGTCTCTGTAATGAAACGGTTGTTTCCGGGTAGATCAGTTCCGATACCAAAAAGGACACCAGTACACACGTACACTCTCAACCTGACACTTCTTTCGACTCGTGGTTTCTTAACTACGAAAACTTGACACCACAACCTCCTCTGAGGACTCTCGGGGAACCTGACGTTCCTCTAGGTTGGTCAGGTAGGATTTCTTCTAGTCAGGACCCACAAGACACCTTCCTACGATTTCTTTGAGGTTATGAGACCGGTGGAACACGTTTCTCAACTGAGTAACCTTTTCTGAGACTACGACCCTCCCTTACCCCCGTCCTCTTCTTCCCCTACTGTCTCCTACTCTACCGACCTACCGTAGTGGCTGAGTTACCTGTACTCAAACCCATTTGAGGTCCTTAACCACTACCTGTCCCTCCGGACCGCACGACGTCAGGTACCCCAGCGGTTCTCAGCCTGTACTGACTCGCTGTTGACTTGACTTCGTGTTCACCTGTGCAGTACATCCGTTAGATTATTGACTCATACTTCGAACCACTTCTCTTGTCTTAATCTCTATACTTGGACCCTTTCTGTCTTCCATCTCCAATGAATTATTACCCCTTATATTCGGGTGTGACTTTCTCTTTTTTTCGGAACCCAAACCGTGTTCCTTGGAATTCCACATCTCTGACCTTTCCTCTGATCGGTAATAAAACATTATTGAAATTTACATCATGTCAGATGATTTTTATGACCTAGTGTGACTTTCCGATTATATTAGAACATTTAGTTGATATGAAATTATTTTTACTTATTTATTTATTTTACCCCTTTGTCTCTTCCCCCACCGTCTCTACCGGGACAGGGTGACCATCCAGAGTTCGTCACTCGTCCAGAAGTAGTCTGACCCTGTGTAGTCCGGTTCAAACCTCGTCCTTTCCGATGTCACGACGTGCAGACAGTGGGGACGTGGAGGTCTTGGAACGGGAGCCCTTCGTGGTCAGTCACAGACGAATCGACCCGTGACTGCCTTCTGTGACGAGGTCTCGTAGTGTAGTTACCCGGGAAGACGGGCACTGTACCTGTTCCGGTTCAATCCCCGAGTTGAGTGTCTTTAGGGATCTACTCCCGTTTAGTTCGGTAAGTGAATACTTTACTTCTGTTATTTGGGACTGGACCGGTACAGATTATAGGAGGGAGTACTCTTGTGGTGTCTGGGTCTGGACTCCGGACGTCCTAGGGACGCTGACTTTCGACAGAGTTTGTAAAGATAATAAACTCCGTAGGGAAGTTTCATGAGGTACTAATCTAATTAGTTCTGTGAAGGGTTTGACATAAGGTGTAAAGGAAACACAAGTTGTCATCTTCTTACAATTAGATTTAATACTAAGTACATAAACTACCTCATCACATTTTCGACCCATTCTATAATATGTCGTTCAATATTTTTACAAATTCTATCAATGTACTTTTTTCTTATTTTTATCCTCAATATGTTAGTGACGTTGATTTAGCTACTATTCCCGACCCTTCCTTTGTCTTGTCACTTTTATCCACGACGTCATTACGAACTTTATGGTTAAACTCTTGGTGATCGAACTTCCTCGATCGACCTTCGGTACTCTCATTCTACTGACTCCTTCCCGTGTCTCCCTCCTTCGGATGTCAATTCCCTGTCGTTTCTTTCCTTGGGTCGGCCACCCCTCCTTCTTAACCACCGTTTCCTTCCAAACCGACCTTCGTAATTATGGTGACCGTCCTATTCCTCCGACTGTTTCACTCCTCTAGGTCTATAAAAGATCCTTCTTTACCGCTGGAATCTTTCTCCCCAATTCCTTATGTCCCCGTTACCCTAGTAAAAAGGTTTAGGAGTGTTACTGTGCTCCGTCCGTGATGTCCATATGGAGTAAAATAACACGAGTGTCTATGACACAACAACAAAAATTTTTTTAACTTCCAAATACCGTTGGAACGTAACAGTCTATTATCAAGCGTAAAAATTACTTACTACTTGGCACAGAAAAATCTGTATTACGATAACGTAGAGTTGTCTGATGTCATATTATATCTGTATTGTATACGTGTGACCCTTTTGTTTTTTAAGCACACTAAGTGACAGAACACTATGAACAGAATAACGTCAAAAGACCTTGGCTTGGACGTTATAGAGGATCCAGACGGACTTACGTTATAGTGAAAATATTGGTTCAAGGGATACTTTTTCTTCCTCAGAAGTGTGTAGATTGTGTATTTGGAGTAAATAGTTATTGGTAGTAGATGAGTGGCCTGACGGGTCCTCCTCCATAAGGTGGCTCCGGAGCTCCCTCGGAGTGTTTGTGTCTCTCCTGTCGTCGAAACAACGGTTTTGTGCCGAGGTCCCGTTACCCGAACCCTTGTCAGACCAGCTTCTTTTATTTCTTAATGGATTTTACCACAAGGGATTTCTGTGGAAGTATCGGAAATGTACACTAAAAATTTCTGTGGGGAAGCAATCAAAGATAACAATACTTTGTAGTTTGTTTAGTGTTTGAAACCTCGAATTTTGTCGTAGATAAATAATAGAGTTAAAAAATCCAGTCTTCAGGTCCACTCTCGAGACATCCCAAGACCTATATCCAGGATAAATACAGAAGATAGTCAAGACCTTTCATTTTCAGTGAGTCAGCACAGACTGACACTGGGGTACTTGATATGTCAGGTACCTTAAGAGGTCCAGTCTTATGACCTCACCCATCGGTAAGGGAAGAGGTCACCTAACAGGGTTGGGTCCCTAACTTGGGTCCAGAGGGTGTGACGTCCGTCTAAGAAATGGTCGACTCGGTGACCCCTTTGGGTTCTTATGACCTCATCTATCGGATAGGGAAGAGGTCGTCTAGAAATTCTGGGTCCTTAACTTGACCCCAGAGGACGTAACGTCCACCTAAGAAATGGTTAACTCGATAGTCCCTTCGGGGTGGAGTCAAGTCCTTCTTAAGAGTTGAGACAGAGTGTTTCCAAGACTCCCAGAGTCTAGAATAGAAGTCTTCCACCTTGAGTTCAATGGTCGACCCAAGGTGAGGATGGGGACCTCTTCCTTTACCGTTGGGTGAGGTCATGAGAACGGACCTCTTAGGGTACCTGTCTCCTCGAACTACCCGATATCAGGTACCCCAGCGTTTCTCAGCCTGCCCTGACTCGTTTAAGTGAAAGTGAAAGTGAAATGAAAGGTGAGGATGGTCCTCCGGGACCCCTTCTTGGTCGAAGTTCTGAGTAAGTTCAACAGCTGTCTGAGATCGAGGAGGTCCGAGATCCAGACTTCAGGGGTAACGGAACGATCGTCAATCGGTTCCCGGTGAGAAGGAAACCTCCGGTGAGTATAAGGAGAAGTGTTCCAGAGAGGTCGTACTTTGGTCACTACCACGAGTTCATGAAGAGTACCAAGGAGAAGACGGTGGTCAGTCTCTTTCACAAGGGATATAAAATTACAGTTGATGGGAGTCTGAAAATTTTTTTTTGTTAAATCGACACCGAGAGTCCGGGATGTCGTACGTCCGCAGTCATTAACACCGAGTACCCGAATCAACGAGGTGTCGTACACCTTAGAAGGACGTAGTCCCCTAGTTTGGGTACAAAGGACTTAACCCTCCTCCTAAGAATAGGTGACACGTTAGTCCCTTCAGATGGGAGTCTGAAATTAATGAAGACGTTTTAGAGAAGTATCGTCTTAGACTTCATCATAAACTAACTTATTTGATCTCTCCTTAGAACCCCCGGTAGAAGTCTTAATACGGTAGTCAAAGAGGTTTGACCAACTTCTTTGACGTCGTGTCTCTTTACTGATCTACTCATTTTGCCGGCTTTCCCACTTTGGCGAATACTGGGTCCACCCTCTACTGTCACCGGATCTAGTTCCACTATCGACTGTCACCACCTTCACCACCGTGTCCTCAGTCCTGTATCAAAACTTCTATTTCAGTTTTTCTGAACGACTATCTACCCGACAGGTCACTCCTACTCTCGTTCCTGTTCAGTTCCTACTAAAACCGGGCTCGTTGATCTTGTATAACTCAACCCCTTCAATACGGTCTCCTCGTCCACACCCCTTGTCAGAGAACAAAACTTGTGCAATTCAAACAAGTCTACGAATCATTCTATAGGTTCACCCTTATGACTCGGTCGCTGGACTATATACTTAACCTGTGAGTGTCCTCTCAAACTCACCACTCGAGTCCCACAAATGTAGGTGTTACCTATTTTCTAACGATAACAGACTTATAAGCACATGGGGGGTTTAAGTACAATTTAAAATTGTGGATTACAATTATAGACCTTCACCCAGGAAACCCTCTACTAGTCCTACTTACCCTAATCACGGGAATCTTTTCTCTGGGACTCTCGAGGGTATGGGGAATACATTTTGATATCGATCTCCCTTAAGGGACTACCAAGTCACCAATCCTGAGACACAAAAGTGACGACTCCCGGGTCCAAGTTAGGGACCAGTCCCTTGATTGTAAGACAGGTTCAACCCACCATACCGTTTTTTTTTTTTTTTTTTTTTTTTTAAATGTCGATCCACGGTAGATACTAGGTCTTTCGTTCGGAAGTAGTCTGTGAGTAGACGGTCATGGAACTAGAACCTAAAGGGTCCGAGGTCTAGACACTCTTTAATTAAAGATAACAAACATTCGATGGGTCAGAGACTATAAAACAACAATTGTCGGACTTGTCTGATTCCGTTATTGGTTTCGACGTCTGCATTTTCTACACTCCTCTCCGGGTTTCTGACTCAGACTCTATCGACGGGTGATAAATTTCTACAACCTTCTACTCCTCCCGACTGCTTCTTATGTGTCGTGCTTGCCGGTCTTCCACTCACACACCCAGAACTGTTCTTTAAGATCTGTCACAAAATGACCGACACGACGTCCGACGACTCACACTGTGCCCCACAGTGATTCCGAACAGATAAGAAGAGTTAGGGTGTTTAATAGTGATAAAATAGTCCTGTTGTAAAAGAATCTAAATGTGTCCAAGTAGTCGACTAAATGAGTGATGACGAAGAATAAGGTCGGAGGACCCCATTGGACGGAGGAAAGATCGTGTAGGAAATATAAAAAGAAAGTTTGTCCAAACAACCACCGTTCATGAGTCAAAAGGGACGTCAGACTTCTGTAGAAATAAAATAGGAACAAGAACTTTCCATCCATGACCCATATGAAAAACTCCAACCGTCAAGAAGAGAAAGTTATGAACATCGCAGACTCTTCAGTCGACAGTGAGACAGTAGGGAAACATCATTTGAAAAAGGGGGATCAATAAAAAATTACGCCATTTTATGTGTGATGAAACGATCGCACACTCTACTCACGTTAATACACCATCAAACTTGTAAGAAACCGTAACGGAAAGAAATCCTAACCTTACTTTTAGCTGGAAAAAGGTCAGGACACCGACGACGACTCAAAAGGTTTAAACGACCGTATCTCACGTCGTGAAAGTGTCGTAGTAGAAAATCTTAAAATTTTATCGAGTTGACCTTAAGGTAGTGGAGGTGATCGAAACAAGTATCACTACGAAGGATTCCGGGTGAACTGAAGTGTAAGGTCCTACAGACCGAGATCTACTCACTAGTGTGGTAGCACTAATAGACCCAGTACTTCTAGAAAAAACATATTAAAAAGACACATAAAAACGGTGAAGAATTATAGAAGACGAAGACAATACAGGTATGGTGAAGACAGGAAATAGTACGGGTAGAAACATACTTTACAAGGGAACCATGGAGATTAAAAGAACTGTTCTAGAGATCAGAAAGGGTAAGATAACGAAAGGAGATAAAACGTGACTAGTGACTCCTTACGAAAGAATAGAGAGGAACGATAAGAAACCTTGAGACGTAAGTTTACCCATATAGAAAGAAAAAGAGGAAACGGAAATCGAAGAGAAAAGAGTCGATAAAAATTCCGGCGGAGTCTGTTGGTAAAACGGAAAAACGTAAAGAAAAAGAACCCCCACCAGAACTAGTGACGGAGGACATGTTACAGTGTTTGGAGGAAGGTATCAAGAAGTCCGTGAGACAGATAGTCTAGATTAAGGAACTTAGACAAGCAGTGAAGGTGACATATCAGTATTCCCTAAACTAAATCCAGTACGGACCTACCAGATCACCAAAAGGGATCAAAGAAGTTAAATTCAGACTTAAAACGTTATTCCTGAAGTACTAGACTCGGTGTCAGCCGAGGGCCAGAACAAAACGACTGACTTATCTCGAAGAGGTAGAAACCGACGTTTCTTATATTAGTTAGACGAAAGTCACAACCGATAGTCTACTACAGGTCCACATCTGAGAAGAGCACAACAACCTTCTCCCACAAAGTGAAACCGAGACAGAAAAGTAAGAAAGACCTCAATAAAGAGGTGAGAAAGGGTCATCGTATAACCCGTGGATAGTTGGACCCTCAAGTAGAAAGTCACAGTATGGAAAAACGAAAAAGTATGACAAGTACCCCAAGAGTTCCGTTCTTATGACTTCACCAAACGGTAAGGGAAGTGGTCACCTGGTGTAAAACAGTCTTGAGAGGTGGTACTAGACAGACAGAACCCCCAGACATGTACCGTACCGAGTATCAAAGTAATTCAATCTGTTCCGACACCAGGTACACTAGTCAATCTAATCAAAAGACACTAACACCAAAAGTAAGACAGACCGGAGGTTCCGTATTCTACTCACTCTAACGTGAATAGAGTGTACGATCGTTTCATTACGAGTTTTAAGAAGTTCGGTCCGAAGTCACCATGTACTTGACATTTGAAGGTCTACAAGTTCGACCCAAATCTTTGCCGTCTCCTTAGTCTCCAGTTTAACGTTTATAGGAGACCTAGTAGTTTTTTCGTTGTCTCGAGGTCTTTTTGTAGATGAAAACGAAGTAACTTATACGGTTTCGGAAACTGACACACCTAGTGTTGTTTGACACCTTTTGAGGATTTCTCTACCCTTATGGTCTGGTGGAATGGACGGAGGACTCTTTAGACATACGTCCAGTTCTTCGTTGTTAATCTTGACCTGTACCTTGTTGTCTGACCAAGGTTTAGTCCTTTCCACATACGGTTCCGAGATATGACAGTGGGACGAATAAATTGAACATACGTCTCAAGTCAAGTCAACGAGTCAACACAGACTGAGAAACGTTGGGGTACCTGACGTTTGTGGTCCAAAGTAGTGGTTGACGGTTTCGAATGAGTTTGAGTACAGGTGACTCAGTCACTACAGTAGGTTGGTAGGGTAGGAGACAGTAGGGGAAGAGGAGGACGGAAGTTGGGAAGGGTCGTAGTCCCAGAAAAGTTTACTCAGTCAAGAAACGTAGTGTACCAGTTTCATAACCTCGAAGTCGAAGTGGTAGAAAGTTTACTTATAAGTCTTGACTAAAGGAAATCCTAACTGACCGACCTATAGGAACGTCAGGTTCCCTGAAAGTTCTCAGAAGAGATTGTGGTGTCAAGTTTTCGTAGTTAAGAAGTCACGAGTAGAAAGAAATATCAGGTTGAGAGTGTAGGTGTGTACTGATGACCTTTTTGGTATCGAAACTGATCTACCCGGAAACAACCGTTACATTACAGAGACGAAAAATTGTACGACAGATCCGACCAGTATCGAAAAGAAGATTCCTCGTTCGCAGAAAATTAAAGTACCGACGTCAGTGGTAGACGTCACTAAAACCCCGGGGTTTTTAGTTCGGAGAGTGACAAAGGTAGCAAAGGGGTAGATAAACGGTACTTCAGTACCCTGGTTTACGGTACTAGAATCAAAAGACTTACGACTCAAAATTGGGTTGAAAAAGTGAAAGGAGAAAGTGAAAGTAGTTCTCCGAGAAATCAAGAAGTGAAAGACGGTAATCCTCACCACAGTAGACGTATAGACTCAAATAACTATAAAGAGGGTCGTTGGAACTAAGGTCGAACACGAAGTAGGTCGGTCGGGCCGTAAAACGTACTACATGAGACGTATATTCAATTTATTCGTCCCACTGTTATATCTCGGAACTACATGAGGAAAGGACTAAACCTTGGTCAGACAACAAGGTACAGGCAAGATTGACAACGAAGAACTGGACGTATGTATAAAGAATCCTCCGTCCAGTCCACCAGACCACAAGGGTAGAAAAATTCATGAAAGGTGTCAAACAACACTAGGTGTGTCAGTTTCCGAAACCACATCAGTTATTTTGTCTTTATCTACAAAAAGATCTACAAACCTGATGTTCCTCTAGTTTGGTCAATTAGGATTTCCTTTAGTCAGGACTTATAAGTAACCTTCCTGACTACGACTTCGACTTCGAGGTTATTAAACCGGTGAACTACACTTCTTGACTGAGTTACCTTTTCTGGGACTACGACCCTTTTTAACTTCCGTCCTCCTCTTCCCCAGCTGTCTCCTACTTTACCAACCTACCGTGGTGACTGAGTTACCTGTACTCAAACCCGTTCAAGACCCTCAACCACTACTTGTCCCTTCGGACCACACGACGTCAGGTACCCCAGTGTTTCTGAGCCTGTACTGACACGTTGACTTGACTTGACTTTTATGTGTATTGTATTTTTCGTAATAGAATGGGTACAAAAAAATTTCGTGAAACAAACCGATGTAGTCCAGAATCAACATCGTTCGTTCTAGAAACCAGAAACAACGTTGTGCGTCCTAGAAAATCAACACGGTTGACTTGAGAATCAACGTGGTTCGTGTAAGAATCAACGTCGTACTCCCTGTGATGATATCAAGGGACTGTTCTCTACCTTGGATCCGGGTGACATAACCCTTGTACCTCAGAATCGGTGACCTGGTGGTTCTTTCAGGGATAGAATTTGGTGATAAATCCATATGTAAAATCATCGCAATATACCACGTTGGTCGTGGTGGTAGATAAAGGGTTTTAGGTAGAACCTTTTAATTTTAAAATATGGGTAGTTTAACGTTGAGGGGGAAGGAAGGAGAGGGGTCTGGAACCGTTGGTAGTAAGATAAAAGATCCTTAAACTGATGAGTTCCATGGAGTGTATTCACTTTAGTATGTCACACACAGAAAAACACTGACCGAAGAAAGTGAATCGTATTACAGGAGTTCCAAGTGGATACAAGTATATACATCGTACCCAGTCTCAAAGAAAGGAAAAATTCCGGCTCACTTGGAGGTGACATACATATATGGTATAAGACAAATAGGTAAGTATACAGTTACTTGTGGACCCAAACAAGGTTGAAAATCGATGATACTTATTTCGCCGATACGTGTACCACATGTTTATGTAACAGTTCTGGGACGAAAGTTAAGAAGTCCCATATATGACTCTTTACCCTAACGATCTAGTATGTATTAAGATAAAAACGAAAAAACTCCTTCTCTTTGTGACAAAGGGTGTCATCGACGTAGTAAAAGTAAGGGTGATTGTCATGTGCTCCCAAGGTTCAAGAGGTGTAACATGGCTAGAAAAACACAGGACCGATTAAAATTCTACAAGAGAAACAGAAACCTCAAGGTGTCAAAGTGATACTATTTAGGTTGACATCAAAAGAAAGAGAGGATGGAGAGGAGACGAAAGAAAGGAATGAGAACGAATGTTATGTAAAACAATCTCAGACTTATTAAGACAGAGGGTAGTCGAGACCTTTTAAGAGTCGAGAAACTTTGGACGGAGAGGAGGTAAGTAAACAAGACCCTGACATTATTGTATATACAATCCAGAAGAGTAAGATAAGAGGTATAAGAATAATAGACAGTATAAAAGGGTAGAAGAGCAGAGGAACAAGATGTAAGACACATTAAAGAAGTCTCAGTAGAAGGTCAAGTTTTCGAGAAAGGAGTGAACAGAGACTACACGACAAATTGTACATTAGACTCAGAAAGTTTTTAAAGTTGATGACATAAAAGGTAAAGAGATTGTCAAGATAAACCAAGAAAGAGTCCAGACGAACCGGTAAGAACTGAGTACCGAAGGAGTAGAAATACTAAGGTGGAAAGTCAAGAAATTTGTAAAGTATGTCTCGAAATAGTATAAGTAATCTACAGTTAAGACAACAAAGACGACTAAGAATGAGTACCGAAAAGAGAAAGCAGGAACCACTGGAGACTAAGACACCAGAATTAGACACCCTGAGGATGTATCGACTTAACCCAGACAAAAAGGAGTCAGTCCTAGGTGTAGATGACGTCGACTCTCTGTACCATAGAATGGTTAGATCTTGGTGAAATCTGGTACGTACCAACACCAAACCCAAGTACCAAATAAGAAAAGACCTCCTCCTTTTCCTTTTGTTAGGGACCTTTAGAGTGTATGAAGGACATTCCAGTCATTACGGAGTCATTCATACAATCCTGTATGTACACTCGTGTGTGTGTGTATATGCATGTATATACACAGACACATATATAGAGGTATCTGTATATTAACAAAGGATTCCCATAGACTTGATAAAGTAGTAAAACAATTTTCACTTTCAGAATAATAAAAGAAGTATTACCACCTCCACAATCTTAAGAAATAAAAGGTGTCTTAAGTATCAGTTAATACTGAAAATGGGGAGAAATTTTTTTAGGGGATTTATGAATATTTCCTGTTACCAAGTTAAGTCAATAAAAGTTTAAAAGTTCATAATACGGTGTATTTTGAATTTTCTCTTATGGTCTGTTCAATAAATTTAAAATTTTAAGGGACTTATATTCTGACGAATTGTTGTACTTTGTTTATGACCTTTTACTTTCGTTCTCTTATGGACTGTCAAAGTCACACGACTGAATAACGATTCTTCTTTGTCGCTCCTGCTTCATTCTCCGTTGTCTTACTCCGAGAAAGGGAGAGACCGAGGAGTCTGACTCTTCGTACTCCAAACTATTCAATTCAATGTCCCTGAAAACTTTATGTTAGAGTGGAAATATGAGGGGGGTTATTCTAGTCCTCCGAGAAGTAGACAAAGGTTCCGCTGTAAATGTCTTCGTTTCCCTGCTGACCGGTAGACGACGTAGAGAGCTTCTTCAACGACTACTCATTGTGTCGTTGGTAATTACGTTTCTCATGACTCCCCTAAAGTATCTCTTATGACGTATAATTTTTATCGAGTAGAAGGGACTAAGTTTGTTTAGTTAAGGTTTTACTATAAAGACTCTATCGACCCCTTTTGACCTGTACCTGGTTCATAATGGAAAAATTAAAACAACTGATACTACTGTTATAACAACAATATCATTTCTTTTTAAGGAATAGACAATCTCTATATATAATTACATGACTACCCATATTACGACACTACGGACGAACAATTCTTGTATTTAATAGGATTAAGGAGTATAAAAATAATGATTTCGGTCCGAAAGAAAAAAGGACGACTTTGAACCTGGTTTATGAATGTCTCGTTGTTTTTGATAGGAAACAATGTGTCATAGATCCTTGACTTTCTCGTGAAATAAGTCTCTCCACCATATTTGATTTGTGTATTTTGTGTACTTCAAAACGTCTCGTCTCCCTGTTCATTCCCGAGACCTAAGTCCGTCCGAACCTATACTTATGGACGAGGTTGAGAAAGGTCGACACACTACAATTTTTCAATAAATTTTCAAAGACCCGGAGTCAAGGAAGGAGAGATTTTACCCCAAAATTAGGGTATTTTCATAGTCATCCTAATTTACTCTACGAAATTGATCGTGTCACGGATCGAATACCACACATCAGTTAATATATAGTAATCCCTATAGTCTCTAAACCCGTACAGTGACTTCGAGACTCCAGTACGACACCTTCTGTTACTCCGGAATGAATTGACGAAGGAACTTTGATAAAATCTCTGTCTTAGAACCCGACCTATCTCGATACAAAATCTTACCGTAAAGACAAAATCTTTGTCTTACAAGACAAAATCTTCCCGTAAAAATTGTAATTTGTAAAACAATTTATAGTTATTAGTATACAGATGTAGAGTGTTTCGATAAACAGGTAAATGAGTTGTTTATGTATATTGTTATTAAGAGGAGGTCTAAGACACGATTCACACCTCAGTGTCACTCTGTCTCACGGATGGGACGAAGGTCAAGGGTCAGATCAAGGAAATACTGTTCACGTCCTCTATTACACTCATTTCCGGGCAATTTGGTCTCGGACCATACATCGTTACTGAATTCGTCATAATCTACGATAATAAAAACAATAATATTTATTATAGTTTATTAAGATGTCAAGACTCTCCCTATTTAGTACTTACTATAAAATCTTTTCTACTTTATATAAGACTTACCTGTCCAAGTGTCATTGTCTCTTTAAAATTTAGTGTTTCCATTTTCGAATCAAATGACTAACTAGTAGACACATTAATCGCATAAAAAAAAACCTTTGGACAAAAGATGATTCACAAATGGAGTAAAAGAAAGTACATGCAACACTAATAAAAGGTCAACTAACAGACAGAAGATGTAATAAGTTAATAAAAATGTTTGAAATAAAAATATGTACAAAGATACTACAAAGTTATTAGAATAGACTTTTGTTATTAAAACAGGAGAAAGGTTTTCCTTGTTTTGAATAAAAAGAAAGAGAATCACGTCTCAGATCTTGTAGGTCTTGTTTTGATTCACTGATGACCCTGATGTATTACAAATCTTCTTTGTACCGGAAACTTCTGTCTTCAGAATTCGAATTTTGTATCAAACCACAGAAATTCATTGATACACTACTACCCATTCAATAAAGCGGAGAGACTCGGAACCAAGGAAGTAAACACTTTGTCCTCATTATAGTCATTGATAAAATATCCAACGACATTCCTAATTTAATGAATTATATTTTGGAGAATCTTGTCACGGATGTTGAATCTTTACGAGTTTACAGTCCCAAAAAAAAAAAAAAAAGAAAAAAGACAGTCAAGAATTATACTGATTGGATGGACCTAAAATAGCCCATGTTGGGACTCATAAAGAAATAGTACTCACTACAACCAATAGACCAATAAAGAGTTTCACAACTCCTCCATAATAAAAACTCAAATGATTCTCAAAACAAAAATTTGATCCTACTCACGACTATAATTATTTACTAATTTACTAATGAACCAGTGATGACTTTTAAATCAATCAATCAAAAAAAAAAAAAAAAATTGTGGGTGTCTATATTGTATAGGATGATCCAGGAGACCATACTTTACTAGGGAAATGATGTGTCATTTGATCTGTTGACGTGTAATGTCAGTAATACGTTGACCAGAAATGAAAAACCACGATGGAAAGAGTTTAAAACCAAAGTTCCAAAAATACGTATTTTACTTAGTCCTAAGAAAAGTCAAAGGGTAGAAAAGGAAATGGGACCTTTGTAAATAAAAAAACCTTTATTAATTTAGAGTATTTGTGGGTTCCTCCTTATGTGATAATAATAGAGGTATTCGAGTAGAGTTTAATTTTGACGGACACATATTATCGGAAACACCTCTCTCATTATTAGACTGAGAGAGTTTTATTAAAAACCTAAGGAAGGGACTGATCAAATACACCAAAGAATGAAGAAATAATGTGTAAACCTATTGAATAAAAAAAGTCTTATAACGTATTAAGTAACTCTAAAATTTTACCGAATCATTATCTCGATAATTTTTTTGGAGACTTTTACAATAGGTGACTTAAAAATTTTACCAGTTTTTCTCCTACGTTGTAATGAAGATACCTTTTTTTAGTGCAAATGTCCCCAGTCTTTTCCACAGTACCGGGGTGGCAAGTACAGTACTTGTCACGACTCACGAACCCATAAAACTCAGATCTGTAAAGACAAGAGATTTAGAAAGATGTCTAGTCAAAAAATATCTTTTTTCGTACTCATCTATATCTTCTAGTTTCTCGTGTTTTACTTCTATAGTCACGTGAAGATAAATCGTTGTTACGTTGTCTGTACTACTGATTTTCCGTCTCATTATTGTGTACACTTTCAAAGTTATTTGTCGAAAACACAACATTAAAAATTAGTTCAAATAAATAAACTGAACGGTTAATATTTATAAACTGAATCATTATAATGAAGACTTTACGTCGACACCTTTATTTGGTTGTGATTTTTTATTTTGAGTTCGTTTATAAATTAGTCTGTGTGTAAATAGAAAGGAACTTATTACTCTTTAAAAACTCTACGAATTTACCGACTAAAATAAGAGTAAGAGTACTTGCCAAGGACATTTTCGACACGAAATGATTCGGAAGTCTAGAGGTCGGACTCAATTCCTTAGTCCCAGACCCTCTTTCCTATTTTGACTCAGTTATGTTAGGATTTTGAAAGAAAATTCTTTCAATTTTGGTACACCACGTCTTAATTGTATCAAATGTATCATGATTAACTTCAGATGACTGGTACATAATGAGAGATAGTGATGTGTCGATTTTGACTGTACGAATTTCCTTTATACTTCCTTTTTAGAGGAAATCCCTAAGTAATTAGAGATAAGTGACTCCGAATGGAGAGATGCAGACCTTCGGGTTGTTGAAACAAACTAGAAGGTTTGGTGTCGTCGGTGGTCCTCGTTTCTCTCCTTTGTTGACATTCTTTCGTTTCATGACTCAATAATAAGGTCGGGGGTCTTAGTCGTACGACAGTAGGTGTGGAGTCCAGTCAGTCCCTGTGTCAGGGGGTTTATGGGTGAGGTTCGAGGAGAGACGAGTCAGTAGTGTTGGTCAGGACCAAGTTTCCTTTGTTTCATACTCTTACTCGAAAGGCTGGGTTAGTCATCAGTTATGATAGAGGTGTTCCGTGAGGGTCTCCTCTCCGGAAATAGTCTTACTGTATAGTATCGAATAGGGTTTATTATTTTTATTAAGATAGTATTAATATTGGTCATTGTTCGTACGATAAATTAGTTTAGTCGTTTTTAAATGACTATTTCGGATTTTAGTACTCTTTTCAATTAATAGTTTCATTGTTAGTCGAAAAGTATTCCTTCTACATTTGTCTCTTATTTGAATATACATTATTATACATAAGTTTCATTTATGTATAAAATATTTATTTTATTTTGTTGATTTAAGTTCGGTTGTCGAGAAAAAAAAGGAAGATTAAAAAAAAAAAAAATGAAATGTTATGACATAACCAAAACGGTATGTAGTTGTACTTAGGTGGTGCCCACATGCATTCAAGGGTGAGGACTTGGGGAGAGGGTGGAGGGAGGGGTATAGTAGGGAGACCCAATAGGGTCACGTGGTCGGGGTTCGTAGGACATAGGACGTAGCTTGGATCTGACCGCTAAACAAAGAATATACTATAATATGTACAAAGTTACGGTAAGAGGGTTTAGTAGGACGGGAGAGGGAGAGGGTGTCTCAGTTTTTCAGACAAGACATATAGACACAGAGAAAACGACAGAGCGTATGTCCCAATAGTAATGGTAGAAAGATTTAAGGTATATATACACAATCATATGACATAACCACAAAAAGAAAGACCGAATGAAGTGAGACATATTAGCCGAGGTCAAAGTAGGTGAAGTAATCTTGGCTAAGTTTACGTAAGAAAAGCTACCGACTCATTATGAGGTAACACATATACATGGTGTCGAAAGAATAGGTAAGTAGACGACTACCTGTAGATCCAACGAAGGTACAGGACCGATAATATTTGTCACGACGCTACTTGTGACCCCATGTGTACAGAGAAAGTTAAGATCAAAGGAACCATACATACGGGTCGTCACCCTAACGACCCAGTATTCCGTCAAGATAAAGGTCAAAAAATTCCTTAGAGGTGTGACAAAAGGTATCACCGACATGATCAAACGTAAGGGTGGTTGTCACATTCTCCTAAGGGAAAAGAAGTGTGGGAGAGATCGTACATAACGAACATCTGAAAACCTAACGTCGGTAAGACTGACCACACTTTACCATGGAGTGACACCAGAACTAAACGTAAAGAGACTATTATACACTACAACTCGTAGAAAAGTACACAAACAATCGGTAGACATACAGAAGAAACCTCTTTACAGATAAATCAAAAAACCGGGTAAAAAACTAACCTAGCAAATAAAAAGACCTTAACTCGACGTACTCAACGAACACATAAAAACTTTAATCAACAAACAGTCAACGAAGTAAACGATAATAAAAGAGGGTAAGGCTTCCGACAGAAAAGTGGAACGAACATGAAAAGAAACGACACGTCTTCGAAAATTCAAATTAATCCAGGGTAAACAAATAAAAACGAAAATAAAGGTTATAAGACCCTCCACCCAGTATCTCCTAGGACGACACTAAATACAGCCTCTCACAAAACGGATACAAGAGGACGGTTGTCGAAAGAAAAGAAAAGAAAAGAAAAAAAAAATCTTATTGTTTTTTATAAAATGATTTTGTATTCTAAATGTCCTCAAAGGTCTGTTCGGTATGTTTTACCAGTGTTCGAAAAAGAACTTCCCTCCTAAGATGTGAACTGTCGTTCCAGTGTTACAATAATCACTCCCGACACTACAGACAAATTACAAGGGTAAAACCAAGCTTGTTAGTTCGAACAGGTAGATGTCGTAGATTTATTTCAATCTGAACCGATCCCTCGTATAAGATTTCTTGACTAATCGACGAAAATTGGTTACGTTAATCTAGTGGTATTTTTCCCCCTTTCCTCGGGTATTTTAATTTTATTTTGATGGAAGGGGGGGATGGTTTTTTTATTATTATTATTTTATTTCTTTTTGTGGGTGTGGGGACGTCGATTGGGACTGTTGATGGAAGTAAGTGTCACGAAATATGAATTTGGTACTACCCCCTTTACTTATTTTCGTCTCTCCCCGGTGACGAAAATTTGCAAAGCGTTGTTAGGTCTACTATGAAGATCGGAGACGAGTACGAAATGTTGTCACTTAGTCCTGTTCTGTATCTAAACGATTACACGTAAATTAGTGGTTTCCTAATTTCTACCGACCCAAAAATAAGACATTACAAAGATTCTGACACAGGTAATTTACGTTTGGTTTTTCCTTCTTCAGAACCGTCTTGTCCTCTTCACTACGTGTGAACTGCTAGCTTAGCTAAATTTATAATAAGTACCGTATATCGGATCAGGTACGAGATCGACAAAGATACCGAACCCGAAGTAACCAGAAGGTGACGAGGCGATGCAGTAAACGATTACCTAGCAGACCTAACCCTCGTGAATTGTTGCGGACCTAGCTATCGTCTTGACACGCCTAGACGTCTCGACCCCTGGTGAATAGAAAGTTTTATAGATTTGTATAAGAAGGGTTGAACAGATGTAATCCTACTATTTAAAACCAGTACTTTGCATGAAATCCCCGACGGTAACCCATAAGAAGACCTTCCTTATCAAGTTCAAATTTTCAGGAGTTTCCCCCTTAGGACTCCCGGCCGTTACCGGTGTACTTTTATTGCCCGCAACGAGAGTAGACCAAGACGAAATTACGGCCCTTGACCAAGACGGTCGTTTGCGACCAAAAGGAACTATTAGGATGCCCCGTCGGGCCGGTAGAACAGTCTAGGGCTCAAGTCGGAGATCAGAGCAGAGGCCGAGGTGAACGGAGTGCGTGCTCACGGTTGTCGAAAGAATTTCTAATCCTATCTGATTCAGGGTCACCAGAATATTGGCGTTTACTAAAATTACAAGAGAGTAGTTTTCGATGACACTGTCCTTCTCTTTCTGATTGAAGACTAATTTTCCTGATTACTCGGATTGTTTATTTGGAGAATCCATCGACAAATTTATTAATTTTTTGACCGTAAAAGTAAGTAATTAAACATGTCACAAGACAAGGTCTCACAATGTTCCTCTATGTTCCGAGAGACGGGGACGTCAGCCCATGAGAAACAACTCTAGACACAAACGTCCTACCCCAACCGAAACGTCTCCGTCGAAGTCTCGTGTAACGACTTCTGTCCGGCGGGGTCAACCGATCGCTGTCCGGGGGATTCCACGAACTCCTGACTTGAAGGTGGGAAAGTCTTTATCTTTAATTCGGAAGGAGTCGGGTGGCGAAAGGGCTCTCCGTGTATCACGTCTGGGGAAGTTACTCATGGGACCGTTTTCTCTTCGTGGAGGTGGGGGGTGGGTCTAGTGTGGTGAGTCACCTCTCAGAAGTCGCGGATAGAACAACCCGGGGAGCCGACACGACTGTGACTACTAGGAAGGTAGAGAGACTACCAAAGACAAAAAGAAGAATATGTCATGAAATAACTCCGTCTAGGACAACATCCGAGTACCTTATATAGTCACTTGTTTTGTTTCCTGGTGAAAGGGGTACCTCCGTTTGTCATTTATTTCACTCGTTTAATATGTCGTACAATTTCCTCATTTATGATGTGTTTATTTTTCTTCCATTCCCATTCCTCCAAGTCCTCACTACCACCATGAGATTTCGTCTTACCAACCTTACCCACCTGGAATTGAGAACTCTTCCACTGTACACTCGATTCTGCACCTCCTACACACCCTCTACCGAACACTTCCAGACGTCTTTACGCGGACCCGTTGACCTTAGTCGATCACGTTTCCTACACGGACCCTAAAGAACTCCTTGGAGTCCTCCGACCTCACCCTTCCCCGTCAATACGGTCCCTATTTCTGTATCTCCATTCTCTTTCCGTCTAGTACTCCTGGGATTTCGGTAGTATTACCACAACCGAAAATGACTCACTCTACTCGGTGACTTCTAAAAACTTGTGTCTTCATAGTACTAAATTAAATATGACTCCTCTGGTAATTCCATCGTTGAGTCTTTATCTTGTCCTCAGATCCATTCTGTACTCCCACCGAGTTTAGTCCTACTACCATCGTCCCCATGAAACCTTTTCATGAAACCTTAGACGTGTACTTCCAGTTCTGTCATCCTAAAGGACTACCCGACCTACATCCCATGTTTTCTCTCTTCAGTCCCCCACCCCTGACTCCTTGAATAGTAGTGGAATAAGTCCCTTCTAAGACCCCCCTCGTCCACACTCTGTCGTCGTTCATTTCAAAATCTGTACGACTCAAGACTCTGTAGATGGACTTTCGATGCCCCTATACAGTACTCAACTATACATTTGGACTCCCGACCCACAGTCCAGACCCGACCTCTGTCGGACTCTCAGTAGTCGTACGTACACAATAGACCCCATTACTTAGACGTACTCCTGTAGTTCCCTTATTTATGTTTATCTCTTCTCACAGAACTCCCGTGGGGTTGTGACTCTTCAGTCCCTCCTGTCCTGCTTCTTCATTTCCTCAGACTCTTATCATTGGAAGAATCAGAAAGTGCCACATATACGTATTAGGACGGGGCGGGGTATTAGAACGACAAACAATGAAAATGAGTTTATCTATTTGTGTTCTTCTGTCGTTTGGATATACCTTCTTGTACTTTGTTCGCTCAACGAGGTCTACGACGACTCCGTCGACTTGGGTCCTACCGGAGTCCCCGGAGAAGACCTGCTGGGAGTTGTGTCTTAACACTTTGTCTCGTCGAGTCTTCCAGACACGGGAAGTAAGGGTTCTCGAAGACAGTAGTTACACCCGGACAATTTTTATGGTTGTTGGGTCAAGGAAGGTGGACTAGGTCGAAAAGACTCTGTGTTTGCCGTGTAGTTGTCTGTTACTTGTAGGAAGTTTCGACTATGTACGTACCAAAGAGGAGCCCATTGTGTTGTCACTTCTTAAATGACGACGATGACGATTCAGTGAAGTCAGCACAGGCTGAGACACGCTGGGACATCTGCCGTCGGATGGTCCGAGGAGGCAAGAACCCTAAGAGGTCCGTTCTTACGACCTCACCCAACGGTAAAGGAAAAGGTTACGTACTTTCACTTTTCACTTTCACTTCAGCGAGTCAGCACAGATTCAGAAGCGCTGGGGTACCTGACGTCGGATGGTTCGAGGAAGCAGGTACCCTCAAAGGTCCGTTCTCATGACCTCACCCAACGGTAACGGAAGAGACCTGTCCAGTACCACCTCTCAAGACTGTTTTACACCAAGTGACCTCTCTCTTACCGTTTGGTGAAGTCGTAAGAACGGTACTCTTGGGGTACTTGTCGTGCTTTTCCGTTTTTCTATAATGTGACTTTATGAGGAGCGGGACCAGTAGGTTATACGATGACTCCTTCTCGTCTCTTTATCGAGGTCTTTCTTATTCCGACTCGGTTTCACCTTTGTTGTGGGTCAACACCTACACAGACCTCCACTTTCATTTCAGTCTACGACATTTCTTGTTATAACGTATCCTTGGACCTTACACTCCAGGTACTTAATTCCATTTGACCTATACCAGTTTGTCCTCTACCGTTCTCACTTGTGACTGTAAAATCCTTAGTCACTTGATTTCACTACCCTTACCCGTGTAAATTAAGTGTACTGGTAATAGATGACGACACCCGTTCTTAGGGAATCTTCTTTACCTCACCGGGAGTGTCAGTTGTTTCTCATACTTTATGTCATGAACCCACGTTGGAGTTTTTGTTGTCTTACTATAACCAAACAAAGGTTCCGTTTGGTAAGTTGTAATGTCACGGGGTTAGTGATTACGGTTTCTTTGACTTCAATTTACCAAGATACTTCTGGATGTTCTGGAAAGATCTCCTTTTTGGTTTTTTTTTTTTTTTTTCTTTACAGGAAAAGTAGTATCCCCTATCCTCACGTTTTCGTCCTTCAGTTCTCTATGGACCTCATTGTCCTCATGTTTTACTTCGTTTCGTTTCCGATTGTTCTCAAGACGGTTCTCTTGCGTGACTAGTATCGTTTGTAGGAGAAGGTTGTTGTGTTCTCTATTGAGATGTATTCCTGTAGTGGTTACAAGTTATGGTTTTAGTCTAACTAATATAAGAAACGTCGGCTTCTACCTCTTCACGATATGTCAGTCGTTTTTGACCTGGGTTTCCCCTGAAGGGACACCAGGTCCCCGATCCTGAGACCCGAGGGTTACGTCCTCAGGGTCCAAACTAGGGACCAGCTCCTTGATCTAGGGTGTATGGTGTTGACCCTTGGTCGTGTCGGTCCTTTTTGTTTTGTTTTTGGTCCTGGACCTCGACTGACACCGAGTCTAGTACTCGAGAAATAACGTTTTAAGTCCGAATTTAACTTCTTTCATCCCTTTTGGTGATCCAGTAAGTCCATACTGGATTTAGTTAAGGGAATGTTAATGTTTCATCTTCACTGTTTATCTAAGTTCCCTAATCTAGACTATCTGTCTCACGGACTTCTTGATACCTGCCTCTAAACATTGTGATATGTCCTCCGTCACTAGTTTTGGTAGGGGTTCTTCTTCTCTACGTCATTCCCTTTACCAACACACTCCTTCGGAATGTTTATCGACTACTATCTCCTCTTCTTTTTCCGTTTCCTCTTTTTCTTTCTATATAGGTAGACTTACGTCTCAAGGTCTCTTGTCGTTCCTCTCTCTTCTTTCGGAATTCACGTTTCTTTCTCCTTTTGTTATCTTACCCTTTTGGATCTGTAGAGAAGTTCTTTTAATCTCTATCGTTCCCTTGTATAGTACGTTTCTATCCGTGTCATTTCCTGTCTTTACCATTCCTGGATTGTTTTCGTATTTTATAATTCTTCTCCACCGTTCTTATGTGTTTTCTTGACATGTTTTTTCCAGAATTACTGAGTCTATTGATGTTACCACACCAATTGGATCTCGGTTTGTACGACCTCACACTTCAGGTCACCCGGAATCCTTCGTGATAATACTTATTTCGACTATCTCCACTACCTTAAGGTCGACTCAATGAAGTTTAGGATTTTCTACTACGACAGTTTCACAACGTAAGTTATACGGTTGTTTAGACCTTTGGAGTCGTCACCGGTGTCCTGACCTTTTCCAATGAAAAGTAAGGTTAGGGTCTCTTTCCGTTACGGTTTCTTACAGGTTTGATGGTATATAAACGAGAGTAAAGTATACGATAGTTCCATTATGAGTTTTAAGAAGTTCGATCCGAAGTTATCATGCACTTGGTTCTTGAAGGTCTACATGTTCGACTTAAATCTTTTCCGTCTTCTTGGTCTCCAGTTCAAAGGTTGTAGACAGCCTAGTATCTTTTTGGTTTTCTTAAGGTCTTTTTGTAGATGAAAACGAAGTAGTTAATGCGATTTCGGAAACTGACACACATAGTGTTGTTTGACCTTTTAAGAATTTCTCTACTTATGGTCTGGTGGAATGGACGAAGGACTCTTTGGAAATACACCCAGTTCATCGTTATCAACCTTGACCTGTCCTTGTTGTCTGACCAAGTTTTAACCCTTTTCTCATGTAGTTTCGATATATAACAGTGGGACGAATAAATTGTATATACGTCTCATGTAGTACGTTTTACGGTCCGGCCTACTTCGTGTTCTACCTTAGCTCGTAGGACCCTTTTTATGGTTATTGGAGTCTATATGTCTACTGTATTACCGTCTTTTACTTCTCCTTGATTTCTTGGAGAACTGCTTCCACTTTCTTCTCTCACTTTTAAGATAGAATTTTGAGTTGTAAGTTTTTTGATTCTAGTACCGTAGACCAGGGTAGTTAAGTGCCGTTTGTCTACCCTCTTTTTCCTTTGTCACTGTCTGAAATAAAAGAACCTGAGGTTTTAGTACCACAGACGTCGGTACTTTAATCCTCTACGAACGAGGAACCTTATTTTCGATACTGTTTGGATCTGTCGTATAATTTTTCGTCTCTGTAGTGAAACGGCTGTTTCCAGACAGATCAGTTTCGATACTAAGAAGGTGATCAGTACATGCCTACACTCTCCACCTGGTATTTCTTCCGACTCGTGACTTTTTAACTACGAAAGCTTGACACCACGACCTCTTCTGAGAACTCTCAGAGAACTTGACGTTCTAGTTTGGTGAGTTGAATTTCCTTTAGTTGAGACTTATAAGTAACCTTCCTGGCTACGACTTCGACTTCGAGGTTAGGAAACCAGTGGATTACGTTTCTCGACTGACTAACCTTTTCTGGGACTACGATCCTTTCTTTCCCGTACTCCTATTCCCCCGTTGTCTCCTACTCTACCGACCTACCGTAGTAACTGAGGTATCTGTACTTAGACTCTCTTAAGACCCTCTATCACTTCCTGTCCCTTCGGACCTCACGACGTCAGGTACCCAAACGTCTCAACCTGTATAGACTTACTGACTTGTTCTTCAAAATTTTTTTAGTGCCATTAAAAGTTTACGTGCTTTCATCTCTCTGGTTTGGTCAATTAGAGATATACAAGTAATGAGTCAGAACCGTTAATAATTGTAAGAAGACCGGAAGTTTCTAGTAAGATTTCTTCAGATAACAAGAAAGTTACGTTCCTGTGACCGGGAACTGATCCCCAGACTGTGAAGAAAAGTCGAGACATGAATGTCATTTGGGGAAACTGGATAAAACAGGATTTGGACAGGCAAATAATCTCCGAATGTGAAGAGACTCTAATAAGAGTCTTTAAACAGAACTAAGTTCCAACAAAAAATATGGAAAACATGTACAGAAACTTTTGAGTCTTAGACAGACTCTCGAGACACAAACCTCTACAAAAGGTGTTCGAATTATCACATATATCTTACTATGAAAACTCTCACGTAATTTTAAAGGAAAAAGACGGGAATGTTCAGATCGGAAAGATTTTGTTGTATGAGTGAAGAACCGGACCGAAACTGGAGGGTTGGTTAGATTAATAATCTGTAACGACGAAGAAAGGTTCAAGGATACTAAACGTGAAATGGTAAGACTAGAGTTAATCTAGTCTGTCCTAGATTAGATCACTATCCTAGATTAGATCACCGTCCTGAAACGTAGTGAAGATAGAAGACCTTTTCCGAAGGGACCACCGAGTCTGCCATTTCGCAGACGGGCGTCACGCCCTCTGGACCCAAACTAGGGACCCAACCCTTCTAGGGGACCTCTTCCTTTACCGTTGGGTGAGGTCATGAGAACGGACCTTTTAAGGTACCTGACTCTCCGAGAAGTCTCGGACCATCCGATGTCAGGTACCCCAGCGTTTCTCAGCCTGTACTGACTCGTAGAAGTGAAATGAAAATGAAAATAGAAAACCTTTTATTTCACTAGTTGTTGTGTACCTAGACAGTTTTACGGGCGACAGTTAGACCGTTGTCGGAATCGCCTTCAAGTCTATTAATCTTCAAAATGTTTTTGTATGGAACGGATATAGTCCTTAAGGGTAATGTCAGGGAGGAAAACCTGTAAGGGACAAAGAGGAAAAATAAAAATAGGTTTACGATAGTAGATTCCGTGTGTCTAAAGTGTCTTGCAATGAGACAAAGAGGGAGAAATGATTATTTGTCAATAATACGACTGGTGTGAGGATGTAGTGAGGGTCTATGTTTCGAGAAAGTGGATGTAGTGGAGTAAACTGAAAGTCTCGTTCGTTCGTTTACCCAGAATAATTAAGGGAGAAATGTTCCCAGGATGACCTCAGACCCCTTCGTAGATTTTTATACTGTTTTTCTCCTGAATTACCTAAATAGTCCTAGATCTTAAATGAAAAGTGACACGGTTTCAGACCCTTAAGAAAAGATTGAATGGAGTGTAATTATAAAAGAGTGGCCTTAGTGACTCGATAGGGGAAGATGAGGTTGGGGTTTTAGATTAGGAGAAAAGACATAAGATACTCGGTAAGAAGTCTCACGAATCCTAATGGACCTATTGAAGGGAAGAGGGGAATACAAAGTGCATATACTTGGATCAATTGAACGAGATCCTTTTATAGACGAAGAAGTAAGTACAAGTACTTTTCCTGAGATAAGAGTCAATTCACGAGTAGTAAGGATCAAGGATTTGTTTTACGTCTCTTTAGTTTCAAGACGCAAGAAAAGGTTTCCAAGGGTGTAAGTTTTTTATCCCCTCTTCACTACTCTTGTGGTAGACAGGAACAAATGATGTGTTCTAAGACTCCAGGGATTTCTACGAGGAGACTTGTTAGGATCACTACAGTAAGTCAGAAGGTGGTTAGTCGACACCACTAATTAGGAGTGACCCAACCATGGACCGTCGTCTCAGTGATTTAAGACATGTGTACCAGGTTCTTGTATTGGGTGGACTATTGGCCTCAATGAATCGTATGCCGGAGATGTAAGGGTGGTCGGTCTTGGTACTCGAAAAAAGGGTACTCGAAAAAGTTCCAACCATAGATACCAAGGAGTACCGAGACGTGAAAAGGACTTCCAGATAAATGAAAGGTATATATAGACTCGTACTGAGACATAATCTACGACTTCCACACGTACATATGTTCCCACTTGTTTTCTTTCTGTGACATGGATGAGAAAACTTCGAATCTTGGATTGTCACCTGTGTCTGTCATGTTTCATTTTGTCACTATCGTGGGACTACTTTTCGTTATGTCAAGGTACCCTCTCACCTTGTTTGTCTGTCTTAAATCAAACCCCCAAGTGACTACCTTAGAACCTCCTTCACTGTGACACAGTTTTAACCTTCTACTCACCATGTCATTCTTTATATGTATACCAGAAACAGAGTTCAAAGACCGTGTCTCGAGGATTTTGGGAACTTTAGAGGATACACTGTCCTGGTAGGGGAGGGGATAAAAAATATGTTTACAAGTATTACCGGAATAGACATTATCAGTTTTGGTCCTTTGTTATATTCACAGATAGTCCTCCACTTATTTGTTTCACACCAAATAGAAATGTCTCTGATAATGAGTCGAAATTTTTCCTTCTTGAATAGAAATTAAAATTTTGTAAAAATTTTACATAAAAATGGTCTAAATATGTACTTCATTAAATTTATTATGTCTTCTCATATTTTTTTAATCTCCCAGAGACTCAGACTTAATTGATAAAAAAATATTGTGTAAATACTTCTACAATAAGTCCTCACAGAAAAAAGGAGAGTACCCTCCCTTCCTGGATTTATCGAAGTCCTGACCCCGACGGTGGTCTTTTTGATTAGTACACTAATGTCCCAATATGGTAAGTCGGGCATAGTGTGGAGGGGGAGGTCCTCCCCTCTCACCTACCTCCAACTCAAGTTAGTGGTCACTGGTCTTTAAAGTGGTTAGTACGGATACGTTACTTTGGAACTTTTTTACACCGTACAGCTCCAAATCCCCCGACTACTTGTATGAATGCACGACCCTTCCGTACCACAGGTCTTTCTCCTACTTCAAGACACGAAAGTATGGAACGGGTTAATTAGAGAAGGTGACCCAACAAGGACTCAACATAAGATTATTTGGACAATAAAATTCTCATCAGAAAAGGACTCAAGACACTCCGTTGTCGTTTAACCACTTAGACTCCCCCTAGTACCCTTGGGGGTTCGAACATGAACCGGTCCGTCTTCACACCTATCGGACCCCTGAGTAAACACCAACTATAGACTTCACCCCCCATCAGAACAACCTAACTCGGTAATTGCACCCCATACATGATTAAGGTCACCCACAGTCTCACTTAACATCCTGTTAGTCAACTGCAGTCTCTTAACCAAAAACAAATCTTTTTTGTTCGTTACGTATTTTCATGTATCCGCTTCCCATCCCTCTTCTTTTAAGGTCTTTCTTCCTTTTTATACATGTTCACGGTGCTTGACCCCTCCTCAAACCACGAAAGATTCTTTATCTTCCTCCGAGTACCTTACCCTTATGTCTCTTCTTGTCGATTCCACTTCCCTCTCTCCACTTGTCTCCAAGTACGTCCTGGAACCAAAAATAACATCTATGTTGGGTCTTAGTGATCTATACTCTATTCACCAATCTATGTTTAAATAAATGCCAAAATTCTGGAGGAGACCTAAAAACACCCAACATTCCCTCGGTTTTAGTTGGTTTTATCAGGACCAGTCTGACACTACCAACCCTAATCCCACCCCTTTGTCTCCATCCCGTCGAGTCACAAAAACTATCGACATTGACGACCCTAGACCATTCCCTTACGGACGACCCACACTTTCCCTTTCTTCACTGAACCTTGACCGTCGTATTAAACAGTTAATCACTACACCCCTTCTGCCCACTCCTTCCTAGTCTTTTAATGCGACGTCTACCTCGACCGTCTGAAAGTGGTCTTTTGTGTCTCTGCCTTCTACCGGTCCCAGTTCGAGACCTTCTTTTCGTTGTCACTCTCCGACTTATCTTTTCTATTAAGTCCTTCCCTCCGTTCTTTCTCGTCGAAGTCCCATCATACACCAGTATTTTCCGTTCTTCTTCCCAGAGTGACTATCTCACCAGTCAACTAACTACTTTTCGGTTTTACTATTCTGCACTTCTCGTTGTAAACCTAAATCGTTATCCCGACACGATCAACGGGAATTATTGTTCTTTTAATCTACTCGACACCTCTACCTTCGGTCTATTCTCTCCCGACTTTTCATTTTCTCCCCGAGGTCATTCCTAAAAATCTCGTCATTTTTGTGATATACTATACTGCTACCTATACAGTCATATGTAAACAGGTTTGGGGTGTCTTACATGTTCTGATAATTGAAGTCTACTAATACTACATAGTCACATCCGAGTAGAAATCAATTTTTTTTTTTTTTTTTTCATGTTAAGGTCACTCACTACAACTTTTACCCTCTCCGAT
>SJYO01011531.1:311254-510157 GCA_006410555.1 Capra ibex
TTTTTTTTTTTTTTTTTCATGTTAAGGTCACTCACTACAACTTTTACCCTCTCCGATACACACACACCTCCGTCCACGATATATCCTTTAGAGACATGGAAAAAGAGTTAAAACAAGACTTGGATTTTAAATAAAATTTTTTATTTCAGAGATTTTTAATTTTCTTTTTTCCTTCCTTCCTTCCTCCCTTCGTCCCTCTCGCTCTTTCTCTTTCTTTTCCTGTCACTCACACAGTCTCTCCCTTTCTTTTCCCCCTCTTCCTCTCTTTCCTCCTTCCTTCTTTCTCTTTTTTTTTCAGATCTCATATATCTATGTTCCTCCCTCTCTCAAAACCCCTTGAAGGTCTTACGACTCCCCTGATGTAAGTCTCACCGGTGTGGTCTACCGAAGAAGAGAGGAGGGACAAACACGACTCGTTGACTTCTGTCGTTTATTCCGTCACTCGAGACCAGGAACCCGACCTCTCCGGTCCGTCCTACCTAGGAGAGAGTAAGTCTTCTGTTTAATTGTTATGTAGATTATGTGGTCGTGTGAGAGGTAGATATGAGGTGTGAGTGACCTCCGACACTGTCTTTCTTTACCGTAGGTATGTGTTCATTTGTACCTGAGAAGTTGTGCTATTTTTTAGTCTGTAACTCCTTTTGCTTGTAACACTTTCTCTCCATGGTTTGTTGTTGTCTACTATAGACTCTGTCAATAATTATCGTGTTTTATTCTGAAGTTTTATTATGTTATTTTAAATAATCAGAGTCTTTCCTTATACTTTCATTTACCGTAAGTATTTTAACTTTGTCCGATGTTCCTCATTATATAATCTTTATTTTACGTTTACAATTTTTTTTTAGAGTGGTCTACTGAGTTATTTTCTTTACCTGGGTTATGACTTAATTTAATTACTCGACTCCTCGAGTGGATCTTACATCATGTTTTCCTTTTACTTTTTCTTTTACTCTCAAATCAATTCTTTACGTCCTGTCTAGGTCTCAGAGTGAGTGAGTAGGTTGATTCCGACTCTCAGTATCTATTGAAAGTTCAAGAGTCTTGAGTGAAATTTTGGACATCCCCTCTAGAGGTTAACCGGGACGAGTAGACACGTACAGTTTAGTGTACAAGTAAATATCTACCCGATGGGGACTCACGATCTGACAATTTCCACTGATTCGTCATATTATTTTTGTACTCGTCTCACTTCAGGTTCTTCCCCACCTGAGACCCCACTAATACGGTCTTCTAAAGTATCTCCTCATCTGTCCAACCCGAGAATTATACGGGAACACAGATCATTGACACGACTTGAGTAGATAATTAAGATTATCAATTAGACGTCTAGGAAATGAAAGATACTTATGTTATAACATTCATTACTGAAAAAGATTAAGAATATATAACTAAAAAGAACAGAATAACATAACCGATTTTAGAGATAGTTGTTACAATTTACTTGATTCACTATCAAAAACAGAAAGAGAACAAAGGTTTGAGTTTCCCTTTCGAAGATTATAAAATGGTAATTCTTACACTTGACGACAACCGAAATGTATAATAAGAAAATAATCTAAATTTTTAATACATAAATAACAACGTGACCCAGAAGCGACGACGTGTGTCCGAAAGAGATCGAGGTCACTCACCACCAAGGAGAGACCAACGGCACACACCCGAAGAGTGACACCACCGGAGAGAACACCGTCTCGTGACCGAGATCCGTGCACCCGAAGTCACCACCGTCGTACGTCCGAATCGCCAACTTCAAGTGTCCGAGATCTCACGTCCGAGTCATCAACACCATGTGCCCGAATCGACGAGGTGTCGTACAGAAATAGTCTAAAATTCGAAGAAATATAAGGATCAGAGGATTCTCAAAAATTTTACCTACTATAATTTAAAATACTTTACGAAAAAGGGGTACCTAATTCTACTAACATAATCAGAAGAAATACGTTAATTATGCTTAATGTGACTGACTAAAAGACTACGATTTGGTCGGAACGTTAAAGACCTTATTTGGGTTGATCCAATACTATATTTTCAGAAAAATGCAATAACCGTCCAAAAACAAAGGAATAAATACTCACTCTGACCGAACATTTAAGGTAAGAGTATAATAAGAACAGTCCAACACGATTCAAGTATTTTACTTAACCCCTCATAAATAAAAAAAGATAAAAGATCTTCCAAATCAATTATAACTAATAATAAAGAAGGAATTTTACAACATTCAATGGTTGTTTCGGTGGACCCGGATCTCAATAGAAACACTCTTTAAAAATTTAATACATAGTAAAATTTTATCTATATCCTGATAAGTCAATAGATAAGGAAGACACAGTCACAACCATTTGACATATATCAAAGTAAAACAAAAAATCAACAAAGTAAGGTAGACAAGGTAAANAGTAGTTTATAAAATAAGTTCAATGGTTTAAACTCCTCAATACAACCCGAACTTCTTTTTCCGGTTCAACTTTTTACCTTTATTTGAAAAGTAAACCACCTTCGACTTTAGGTACATATGTAAGATTAGTTTCTGGACAGGGTACAACGTAAAAAGTTCAAAAATCTCAGATGGTCCAGTTTGGGAAACGACGGAAGTACCGAAAATGAAACGAAAAAGGGAAGAAAGAGAGAGCGAAACGAAAGTCGGAAAAGGAAACGGAGACCAAGTAGGTATACCCCATGACGGGTACGACCAGATCTTCTCAGAAAAACAAAGAGAATTATAGTCAGAGGTAAAAGTACAGTAGACAAAGTAGGAAGTGGTGTGTGACGCAAAAGAGAACTGTTACAAACCCAAGATGGTGTCAACGATAGAGAACTTGCAGAAAGTAATTTTGTAGTGGTAGATAAAATTCTTATAAAAATTCAGACGACTCGAGGAAACCCCGCAAGAAAAAAGAGAAAAGTCGTGCGTAGAAGGAAAAGGTGAATGAGGCATTTGAAAATCGGTATAAAATGGACGCTTTTGGATCCTTAAGTATATTGCGTGCTACGAGTGCGGCGGCCTTGGGGGTAGACAAGGTAAAAGTTCAAATAAACGTATTTCGACAAGTATTTTATAAAAAGATTTCCTTTTTTACACACGTCCTAAACGTCATTACAGGGAGGGGGGGAAAATTAAAGACTAATAAACATAGAAGAAAGAAAAAGAGAACCAGTGAGAACGATCACTAAATAGTTATAATAAGAAAAGTTTCTGGATTAGACACCAAGAAAGTTAGGAGAGATGACATGAAGAAGGGGATATAGTAATTAAAAACGAGATGAATATAAGGAAAGAAGAAAAGAAATCCAAATTAATCATCAAGAAAAAGAGTAAATAACTCTCCGAACAAGAAAGAAAAGGTTGTATACGAAAATATTTCACCACTAGAGTTGGAATCGACGTTCAGCTTTAGTGAACTCGCAAATTTACGAACTCAAGGTGGGGATGTCTAAGACCGAGACCCTACATCGGACCCGTAGTTTTCGAGGAGTTCACTAAGATGATATGTCGATTCTAACTCTTGGTGTCTAAATTTCGATATAGGAGATTTATGTAAAAAACAAAAGAAATTTTTAAAAATAAAATTGACTTCATATCAACTCAATATTACAATACAATTAATGACGACAAGTCGTTTTACTAATATGTATATGTAAGGAAAAATTTTATAAGAAAGGGTAATAACAAATTGTATCCGATAACTTACTTATGTCAAGAGACACAATATGTCATCCTGAAACAACAAATAGGAAACATATATGTCTTCGAATATACACGTTTGGGTTTGAATAGTGACGTTGGGAGGGGGTTGAGGAAGAGGGAACCATCGGACAAGAGGTACATGGACTTAGACAAAGATAAAGTATCTATTTATGTTGAAATTGAAACAGGGTGTTGTATTAAAAGACGAAACAAAATTAAATTTATTTTTTAAAAATTACCCGTTTACGTTATATAACAAAATCGATCCATTTACCAGTCGAAACCCTTTCTCCCTTCCCCGACAGTGATTCCATTTATATTTCATTGAAGATCCTATGAACATTATGGGGCCCCTTTTTTTTTTTGAGAACAGTGTCCATCATCAATGTACTCTCACAAGTTAAACACTATTAGTAATTCGAATGTTAAAGATTCACATATTATATTTTTATAATATGAAGTTGTATGTAAATAATTTCTCTCTTCTGTCTAGGGTATGTTTGTCACCCTTACTATTACTGTGATTGAAAGAGTTATAATTATGATCTTCGATCTTCTTTGTCGTATTACGGAAATTTTTAAGAAAAAAAAAAAACCGGTGTCACACACCGTGTACCGTGAATAGACTGATCCATACCTTGTGTACGGGTGACTTAATCTTCGTGGCTCAGAATTGTGACCTGGTGGTATCTTCAGGTATGAAAGATTTAAGATTACCTTCCACAGAGATTGGATCTTAAGACACAAGTTTCAAAGTTATTTTACACTCCCATTTCGATTCTGTAAAAACCTGTCCTTTCCAGTATCTTTTCAGTGGAGATGTACGTGGAAAGGAGTCCTTGAAGGACCTCTTACACATATTCCACCCTTATTTGTCCCTCTGTTTCTGTACCCTACTTCCTCTGTTCTCTGAAGTTGTATTCTTCCGATTTCTTTAAGGGTTCTGCTGTCAACACGTCGTCCGGAGTTTTTGATCACATGAACCCTCGTCGTCCAAACCCAAGATCCCGTCTCCGTTCTCTTAGACACTATTTAGAGAAATACAAATACTAATAGATCCGGTTCTCTTTGATTTTGGTCCTTTCATAGAAGAACACAAACTGGTGTAGTTCTCACAAGTCAAGACAGTCTCATATCCCTATTCAGTTCCCATCGATGTATCTTTTGGTTTGTTAATTTTTAGGATTTATACCGTTTGTAATGTAAATTGTGTTCGTTTTTCACTAAGGGGGTAGGTTTTTTACCCCTTTATATTAATCTCAAGTTGAGTCATCTTTTACCTTCCAAAAATACCAATATTGTTGTATTTTATCACTGAGGACTAAATCGGTTTGTAACACTATATTGATATAATGTCTTCACCCTACTTTCCCTTAGATATAGACAAATATCACACACCCCTCGACGACCCTCTGCATTGTATTCTATTATTTAGGAATAGAAACTACAAGAATAGTCATCCTGTAGTTTTCTACTGTCTTAACTTTTTAGTTCTTTCTCAAATTCGTACCTCTTCATTTTTTGTCGATTTTATTAAATTTCGACACCCTGTACTACGATAACGAAGGAGAATGTTTGTGCCATCGTGAAATGATACACATTATCATAAAAGAATTTTTATGACAATTTGACTTTTTCTTTGATATTTTTGTTTTCCTAGAGTTCCGGATTGTTTAGTGAAAATCCAAATTTTGAGATCTATTAGTGGACTTTGTTCGTCCTCGTATATACATCGTATATACATCGTATATACATCGTATATACATCGTATATACATAGAGAACTTGTTCGTCGTCGTATATACATCGAGTGTAGCATTAGTAATAAAAGACAATAAAGTTGAGGTTTAGAAGGGGTATACTTTTCAGTTTAATAGATGTAAAATCATATCCCATGTACTTTTCGATGGAGTCTTTCGGTCTTGTATGTTTGGTTTACAGTAAAATAGTTTAATCTAACTTACATGACATTGACTGTACATTGAAAAGTCCTTGTATATATTTCAATCGAACCAGACAAGACGTTTGTGTTCTAATAAGTAAATGGAAAGTACCCAACTATTAATTAATTTAATTCATGGGTTTAGTTTTCTTGTCTATCAAACATATTCACTTTAATGGACTTCTTCCAGTGCTTCTTGACATGATCCAGGTATTTTAACGACACGACCCTCTTACGTTAGACACTGTCTTTTGGTCCATCTCACTAATCCAATATTCTGTCTTGGTAGTTGAGTCGGAAGAACGACTTCGTCCTTCTGTAATTGTAAAGTTCTCTAATTGCCTTAAAAAAGTGAACTCCTTTTCGTGGGTAGGGAATATCAAAAAGAACGAATTAACGGTTTCGTTTTCACTATAAGACTCTGACTTCTGTTTAGGGATATCGGGGAGACGAACTGTGGTCTTGAGTCAAAAATCAGACTGGACCTTCTGTAGAGTCTCCGGATGTAGAATTACTCCACCTACTTGGATCTCGGATAATATGTCTCACTTCATTCAGTCTTTCTCTTTCTATTCGTAGCATATGATTGTGTATATATACCTTAGATCCTTCTACCATGACTTCTTGAATAAACGTCCCGTCGTTACCTCTTTGTCTGTGTCTCTCTTGTCTGGACACCTGTACCTCTCTCCCACTCTACATACCTCTCTCATTGTGTCTTTGAATGTAATGGTATACATTTTGTCTATCGGTTACCCCTAAACGACATGTAGAGTCTCTTAAGTTTGTTCCCAAGACATAGTTGGATCTCCCCACCCTACCCGTCCCTCTAACCTCCCTCCAAGTTTTCCCTCCCCTGTATACATATGGATATACCGACTAAGTACAACTACAGACTATCTTTTGTTGTTTTAAGACATTTCGTTAATAGAAAGTTAATTTTTTTTTTAAATATACATTTGTGGATTACTGTTCGTTCACTCAAATAAACGATGGAGGAACACGGGAATAGTTCTGTTTTACGAGAGGGGAAAACGAAGTTTAAGGTTAAGAATCTAGATGGTACTCCACCCGTCGGAGGAAATCACACGAAGTTGGGAAGACTGTGAATTACATGGGTCACCCATAAGTGAAGTTCTATTACAGGGAAATTTTATTATGAATAGGGTTCAAAATGATGTAACCTATAGTAGACTGTCAGTTATATTGTGGTTGACCTTGGATTTATTAAAATATGGTTCTTATAATATCCCTGAAGGGACCACCAGATCACTGATTCTACGGTATGAGGGTTACGTCGCCCGGACCCAAGTTAGGGACCAGTCCCTCGACCTAGGGTGTGTGGTTTTGATTCTGGGTCGTGTCGGATTTATTTAATAATTTCTTTTTTTTTTTTTTTTCTTGTAACATTTTAGGGATTGTATCGAGTAGTTTAGATTCTGTGGTGATTTTGTCCATAACAAAACACATGAAAATTCTTTTGGTGACTAAATATGATACTGTGTTACGAAAATTTTATTGACAATTTCCACATAGTCTCCATAGTCTCTATAATCTTGTAATTTTTTGCACGTCGAATCTTAAATGACGATTCATACTATTAACACAGGAATGATGGGATACTGTGTGTACCATGATCGGTCCTCACAAGAGACGAATAAAAATTCCCTGGTGTCGAGAGGAACCTCTCTCCTACCACGATATTTACTTTGTTAATAACTTCTACTATTAATAAGTTTATTTCTGTTCTTACTGTTCTTAGTATCTTCATATACTAACCGTAGAAGAAAAGAATTAGGACCGATGTGTGGGGGTAGGGAACAGTTGAGGGTGAGATATCTTACGTTCTTTTCACGATGTCGGACCCGGGGTCGTGTCATTGTTATGAAACGTCAGAAAAATATCAGTCTAAGTATCTCCGAGTTCTCTCTTCTTCGCAGGTCACAAAAAGAAAGACTACGAGAATAAAAGAAAAACTGTAAGGTATTTATTTATTTCCAGGTTATGATGGATAAGTCCGGTGTCTTATTATACCCCGAATCTTAGCCTTCAAAAACACAAACGGGAGATCGGTGGTGAATATGACTTTTTATGTTTGTATGTATCTGTAGTATCTATTCCTCTTTGGTATAAGAAACGAAAAGAAATAATATCATCAGTTAGGAAATCCAAAGAACTCTGTTCCTTTTGACGTTTTATACCGATGTCAGTAGTGTATTTTCCAAAAAAAAAAATTAATTCTTCGACTTATAAAATAATAATTTGACAAAGAATAAACGGACGTTCCGACAACGAGGTGACATATTTTTATCGTGGTCGTTTGTGTCATATAACGTTTTAATTCTTTCATTATAAGAAGTAGCCTGCGATTCGTTGATTGTTTTAAGGGGTGACGGTCAATAAAGGTCATCCTTCTAGTAAAACTGGGTTTATATCCCTACCGACATTCGTTCAATGTTATAATATGTTCCGAATTCTATTGGTACAATAGGAAGTTAATGTACTAAAAATATTGATCAAAATAGGGTCTATTATAATATTGACCTCGGATCGGATTTTTAGTAGTCCACGACATTTTTTCTACGTGTTACAAATAGACTTCAGTAATCCTGCAATTCCCCATAAAAGAAGTCCTTTGTAACAATATTCATCAAAGAAAACGATTTTCAACGAAAAATTTATAGATAGGTTCAACAAAGTTTGATCAAATAAATCCCCAAGGTAAAAGTGAGTTATCTAAAATTCGTAAAGAGTAAACGAAGAAGTGAGTAATCCAGTAGATCAAGACTTCCCAATGACTTACAGTAGAACTGGTCGGTCGGTAGAAGTATTGTTCTAAATAACTATTTAGGACCTAAAAGACGATCTCGAAATAATTAAAGTCAATAAGAGGACTATTTCCTCTTGTCTCAAGTGATCGTCAAAAGTGTGAAAGGTTTCGTGGATTGAGGAGAACAAACAAGTTAAAACAGGGTTGAAGTTCGTCTTATGTCATTTGTTGTAGAGGGTTTCGAAGGACACGTTTTAACGACTAAAGGTGACAAAGTTGTGGTAAAAGACACCAATGGGAAAGTACAAAAAGACACTTAAAGACGTGGCTCTCGTCTCGCCCCGACCACGTATCACGACCATTCCGTGGGCGGCCGTCGGGGGTCCCGGAACCGGTTGTCGTACGCAACGTACGACTCTATCGCACGTCCGACGGGTGGTGCCGGGCGTCCGAGGAGCGGCGAGCGTCGCGGCACAAGCGTCTGTATTTTTCAAAAATTATTCTTACCTCTTTTAGTTAATATACTTTTTGCAATAAGTCAGAACTCCTTACTTCTCAGGTCCAATGTTCTGTATTTCTATGTTTAAGATCCGGTAGATTAAGACAATCTAAAATCAGAAAATTTTGTCGGTCACACCAACCAGAGGTTCTGAGTGTAGTGAGATTTTTACCGGAAGAAAACAACTTACAAGTAATGGATTCAGAGGTTTCAATGTTTTAAAGTATTCTTTCGTTTTGAATATTGTTACAAATACTGGTGAATCTTTGTAGATCGGGACGAAATTGTGAGTCAGAACAACAAATTAGAGAACTAGTTACCCAGTACCTGAATGACAGGTTTAACTCTTGAAGACTCTCACGTTCTGTCACAATGATTTTTAATGTGACACTGTTGTCCGTACTTACCCCGACAGAGGATAAGTTTCTGACAGTTTGTTCCGTTTGGTAGACGTTTTAGTCAGTATTTTTTACTCTAAAATCACTTTCACGATAACCTCTTGGCTAATGTGTTTTGGTAACTGTTTACTTCTGAACCGTCTTAATGGTTCACTTCTCCCTACTTTCTATGTCTGAAGTTTTTGGAAGTTTCTGAAGTTTTTCAGGAAGTTTTTGGAGACTTATACTGACTCTCGTAGAACCCTTTTGACAACTCTGGAAACCGATAAGAAAAAATTTAGTTCGACATTTCAGTTTAGACTTGACTTCCTGAGGTAAGGACGACAGAATAGAGACTCTTGGTATATGTGTCGAAGATATAAAATATTCGGTGTGAAGGTATAAGAATAGAACGAGTTAAAAAGAAGTGTCGGGAATTTGCATATGAATAAATATCCGAAAAGAAGGTGATCTTTTATTCGGGGTATTCCCTGAAACGGTGACAGATAATATAGAGATCACGGATTCCGTCACTAACCGTACTTCTCCAATTTATTTATAAACGATTTATTTACTTATACTATTAACCTTTTTATTACTGGGGTAGAGAGAAGTTTGAGATGTCGACGTTGGTATTAAATTTAAAAAAATTGACATTTTAATGTAAAACGTATGAGAACTCAAAGTAAAAAGTTTTATTATAGGGTTAAACTGGAAAGAAAGTACTAAATAATATTTTTTGTAAGTTTACACAAACACCCAAAAAGACTATGATTCCTATTACTTCTGGAGGATATTATTTTAGATAAATTATGTTTCTTCTTTTAAGTTAATGTTAACTATTTATTTTCAGTGTTAATTAAAGAAGAGGGAAAGGTTTGTCATTCATAGTGAGAAGTGTGCGGTACAAAAGTGTGACCGATATCTGAGTTGAAAGTCGTTATACAAACTAATTCTACACGAACGGGTCCCACGAAAGACTCACACGATATACTTTACTTTGTGTCTTCGGGAAGGTCGGGGTCTAGACCCCATCCTATAATATTTGAACGTGAAGGGTTCGTGATTCAAATACGAAGTCACTTCGTTTACTAAAGACCAACGTCATGGTGATAACAGGATGTTGCAGACATTGGTCCCACGGAAGGGGTTGGTGGACGTTACCACCACCAGTGACAAGTTTGGATGTCACTAACTCAGGACAGGAAGGTTCAGGAAACCCCGGATCGTGTTTGTGAAGGAAAGAGTAGGTCGATAGGGTAGAAGGTGACCTTTAACCGAGAGAAAAGATGTAAGAGTCGTGAACTAGGTGAAGGGAACCCCATATCTTATTAGTATAAGATGAATGTGATACCGACACATGGATCTCTATAGAACTTTTTCTCCTAAGGACATAAGAAGATACTCATATAATTAATAACCGAAAATTTAACAACATCCTCTTTCTTACTTTTCCATTAAAGGATGGAGGGTGTGTTTTCGTCTGTGTGAAAATATCAGGTTCTTGATCTGGTAGGTACCAAGAGTTTGAGACGTCTCGAAGGTTGTTTCAGTCTTAGGACCAGGGAAAATGGTGAGGTTATCGAAATTCGAGGGGTCCGATAAGACTATGACCACAGGTCCCCGGTGTGGAATTCCTTGAGACTTTATTCCTTAATAACTTTTTTTTTTTTTTTTAGCCTGAAGGGACCATCAGGTTACCAATCCTGAGACATGAGGTTGTGTCCCCGTAGGTAAACTAGAGACCAGTCTCTTAATCCTATGTCGTTTTTGGTTTTCCTTAATTAGACCTAGAAGGGGTCCCCACCCACACCCCCACTTCCTTATCCTCGTCTCCTTCTCTCCGGACCGGGTTTGAAATTCTGATCTTTTGTCTCCCTTTACTTCCCTTACCTCTTCTACAAAATCTCAAGACTCTCATCTCTCTTTATTTCCCACTGACGTACCATCCGAAACCCTCCGAGACTTCATGGTCCCTAATAAAACGTGGGTTCGGACGGTGTGCACCCTCACTCCTATCGACGGAAGTTTGTTTGGAGTACCGATACCCCGTCCCGTGGTCCTCATCGTTAGTCACTTACTTCTAGAGACCTGGGTCACTTCGGGACTCTAAAGACGTATACGGACTTCCTTCCCCTACCCTGAGACACTTATGTCCGACTCTTACTTAAAATAGTTGATACCACCCATGTCCGATTCGGGTTCAAATGACATTTTTATTCTTTTATACTGTATAATATAAGTCGACGGTGTTTTGTTAAAAAAATTGTAACCATAAAACGTAGATGATGTACATTATGTTTTATGGTTACGATCTTTTAAAAACAAAACACCGACAACTTATATTATGTGTCTTCTCGACATGTTTTTTCTAGAATTACTAGGTCTATTGGTACTACCACATCAGTGAGTGGGTCTCGGTCGGAAAGACCTCACACTTCAGTTCACAGTTCACCCAGAATCCTTCATGACGACGGTTATTTCGATGACCTCCACTACCTTAAGGTCATCTCGATAAATTTTAGAATTTTCTACTACGATAATTTCACGGTGTGTGTTATACAGTCGTTTAAACCTTTTGGGTCGTCACCGGTGTCCTGACCTTTTCCACTTAGAAGTAAGGTTAAGGGTTCTTCCCGTCATGATTTCTTACAAGTCTGATGACCTGTCAACGTGAGTAAAGTTTACGATCATTCTGATACTGGTTTTAGGAAATTCGATCCGAAGTCGTAATGTGTTTGGTTCTTGAAGATCTACAAGTTCGACCCAAATCTTTTCCGTCTCCTTGGTCTCTAGTTTGACGGTCGTAAGTGACCTAGTGTCTCATTCGTTCCCTTAAGGTCTTTTGTGGATGGAGACAAAGTGACTGATGTAATTTCGGCAACTGACACCTAGTATTGTTTGACACCTTTTGAGAATTTCTCTGTCCTTATGGTTTGGTAGAATGGACAGAGGACTCTTTGGGCATACACCGAGTTCTTCGTTGTGAATCTTGGAATATACCTTGTGGACTGACCAAGTTTTAACTCTTTCCTCACGTTGTTCCGACAAATAACAGGTAAGTTACGGTCCGACATACTCAATGTTCGACCTTAGTTCTGACGTTCCTCTTTATAGTTGGAGTCTATACGTCTACTATGGTGAAATTACCGTCTTTTACTTCTCCTTGATTTCTTGGAGAACTACTCCCATTTTTTTCTCTCACTTTTTCGACCGAATTTTGAGTTATAATTTTTTTTGATTCTAGTACCATAGGGTAGGGTAGTGAAGTACCGTCTATCTACCCCCTTTCCACTTTCGTCATTGTCTAAAGTAGAAGAATCCGAGATTTTAGTGAGGTCTACCACTGACGTCGGTACTTTAATCTTCTACGAACGAAGAACCGTCCTTTTGATACTGTTTGGATCTGTCACATAATTTTTCATTTCTGTAGTGACGACCGTTTCTAGGCATGTCCGTACCGATACCAGAAAGGTCATCAGTACATACCTACACTCTCGACCTGGTATTCCTTCCGTCTCACGGTTTCTTAACTACAAAAACTTGACACCACGACCTCTTCTGAGAACAGATTCTAGGGAACCTGTCGTTCCTCTAGTTTGGTCAGTTAGAATTTCCTTTAGTTGGAACTTATGAGTAACCTTCCTGACTACGACTTGGACTTCGAGGTTATGAAACCGGTGGACTACCTTTCTCGACTGAGTAACCTTTTCTGGGACTACTACCCTTTCTAACTTCCGTTTTCCTCTTCTCCCACTGTCTCGTACTCTACCAACCTACCGTAGTGGCTGAGTTACCTGTACTTGAACCTGTTTGAGACCCTCTACGTCTCCCTACCCTTCGGACCCCACGACGTCAGGTACCCCGGCGTTTCGTAGTCTGTGTTGAACCGCTGACTTGTCGTTGTACATTAGATGTTTCGTCCATATTTACTTACTTATCCCTTTCTAGTGACAAATCATATCTTCCAAACTTTTCTCTCTCCCTTCTTGGAGATTAAACGGAAATAGAGGAGATGGTTCTTGCTAGAAGTGACAATGATAGTAAATTCAGTCCCTCTCCTACCCTTACGAGACACTCGATTCAAAAGATCGAGGTTCCGTCGTGGGCAGTCCGACTTTCTTTTGGGTCCCAGATATACGTGTACCGTCTTAGAGACACCCGATGAAGGAACTAGGGGACTCCGATCGTCGAGGTAGTCCCGGGTCGGGGTGGACCAGTCCCTCGGGAAGGTCTGACACCGGGTAGACGAGGAGTCGAGAGGGACTTTTCGGTCCGAGACGTCTATGACTTCTGGACTGTAATCCTGGTCTCTCCCAAATTCACCAGTACCACCGGGAGACCGAGGACCAACCTGGTGCAGTCAGAACGGTACATTGAGACTTGTGACGTTTCGGTCCTCTCCAGACTGACGAGGGTATTCTTGAATCCGGACAAATGTTTGTCGAAAGGTCAGTCCGGAGTGGAAACGGTTCCTACCTTCTAAGGTACTGGTGGCCGACTCGATCACGACGGTGGTGACACTCAAAGTCACTGTGTTTTGTAGAAAAAAAAAAAGAATTTGGATTAAAGATATACCTTGAGACACAACTCTGGTATCCGGGACCTGACCTAGGTCACTGATAGTGGACCGAAGTGTATGGTGGTTGGATTACGACCAAACACATCCGTGTCTTTAACATACGGGTTCGAAACCAGTCTCGGAGTTCTGACCCATTACGGTGGCTGGGCGAGTAAGGACTGTACGTTCGATTGTGAGTGGTAGACAGGAGACGGTTGGAGACCCGAGAGAAGGAGTTTAAAGGAAGGTCGGTAAGTAAAAATGGTGAGAGGTCTTAGATAAATAAAATAGCACAAGTAGTCATTAAATTTTTGGTGATTCCCCAATTTTTGGTGAGACCACCAGGTCTACAATTCTAAGACACGAGGGTTACGTCCCTCGGACCCAAGGTAAGGACCAATCCTTTGATCTAGTGTGTACGAAGTTGATTTTTTGGTTTTCTTGGAGTTCTTGTAATTATTGATATATATGTACTAACTAAGGACGGGTGAGGGAGAAGAAGAATTCTGAAGAGAGGTCTCCGGGAGAGGAGATTAATCTAAAGAAAAGTCAAGAAGACCACCGTCCCTCCTTACCAAATGGAAAAATAGTGATTATTGAAAAACGAAAGAAAACATTTTTAACAATGAAGAACTAAATCAATGAAATCCGTAGTGACTGATTGAAGGATGACATAATCGGTAGTGAGGGATGAGGGGTTGGGGGATCATCTCAATATAGTGACAAAAACGACGAAGACAATATTAAACAAAAATAAGACTCCCACTGTCACTACCTTTCTACGGTTTTGTCTGTCCTTTACCTGCATTATAGGAACCTATGTCCCTCTCCTACCCAGAAAATGAGTGTTTTCCGACATCCTCGTCTTCCGTTATCCCAGTACCGGGTGACCTTTCACCGAAGGGTTCGGAGTGTCCGAGTGAACCTTCCGTGGAGACGAACCCCCAACCCATCCCTCCCCTCCAGTCATCGAGAACCCACTTCGAGGGAAACGGTAAAAGTGGTTCCACTTCATACGACCCTACTCCTTCTCCTCCAAAAGGAGGACGGGAGACTAACAAGATTTTGACGGGTTGTCACCGATTATTGACCATTTTGAGAACATGTCACAACACCCAAAGGACTTTTGCTCTTGTCTTCCAGTCAAGACTCTATACAAAGTCGACTTCGTATTAGGACGTCGATGAAAACCCTCCAATTTATTACATGAACACAACCCTCGGTCGCACTCCTTGAGGCGGGTACCGTTTCCGGTACTCCTTCCTTCGGACCGTATGCGTTTCCACACTAGTTCGGAGTCCTTTGGGGACAAGGACTCGTGGATGGGGTTTTGGTCTCATGAAATACCCCTCGAGAGGGGGTATTGGTAAAGAGAGTCTCTTCCTCAATTGAACGTCGAGGTCAATTATTTTTAAGGACCCGACCATTCTCACAAAGTTGAATGCTTGAGACCTCCAAGAGACCGGACGGACTAGTCCGAGCAGGTCGGCGTACACTAACAAATGTCGGAGGGTTGACACTCTCCGTGCCCTACAAAATTTTGAAAGATTTTTGTCTGAGAAAACTCTTCAATCTTCTAGTAATCATATCATAATCATCCTACTAATCCTTAATATAACCACTTCCCAAAAAAGTAAATAGGACGGTTATTAGTGACGACTAAGGGACGGGACCCACACTGTTCCTACAGAGTCCAGTTTGGAGAGACGACTGTCTGATCGAACACACTGTTGGAGAGTTGGTATTTGTCGTGTCTCTCAAACCTCATAATCGTATCCCGAAAAAAGTAACTACTCAGTTACTAACGGTAGTCCGGAGGTATAGGAATCCGTGGACCCTTATATAATTAGTTACATAAACCTTATATCTTTTCCTTTATATCATCAAAACTACAATCGTTATGATCTGAAAACTCAATTACTTAGAAGAGAAAACAATATCTAGTGACAGGAAACAATATTTAGTGATACGATACATTGAAATAGTGACAGAATTCTGTTTTATCTAGAATTCCCCTTGTAACCACTTCCCAAATGTAAACAACTCGGTTATAAACGACGATTTTGAAGTATAAGGACGGAAATATTACTTATATTGATCGTATATCCCTTTTATTCATAATTGGAAATTCTAATTAGTACAATTTGGAATCCAATTCAGTTAAGGAAAGCACTAACATTGAGTGATGTGGGAGTGGGATATCCTTACGTTGAAATAAACCTCCCACCGCGGACTAAATTCTTTTTTTAGTGGGAACCTTTTTATTCAAAAGACCAATTGACTGGCCATAGTCTTTCCCGGTATGTTACAGTCGTCTGGAGTACCGGTTTTCTACTACTTTGAGTATTCTGGAAACATATTAAAATATACTTCGTGGACTAACACTGTTCCCAGTCCAGACGACTGGGGGCACACTGAGAGATAAGTAGGGATACATATTGTTTTTCCATATATTTGTTTGGACTTTTTATTTCTTTAGCCTAGTCAAAGACCTTTCTGACTAAGGGGGCACAGCAAAGAAAGAGTGAGGGGCAAAAGGACCGACTTAAGGGTAGACTTTACACCCATGAGTGGTTCGGACGATTAAGACGGACCCGAAGACTCTAGCCTGGCCCCTCCGGAGTCACGGAGGAGAGGAAACCCTCTTACCTTTCTTCGGACACCGGATACATCCACCACTAACCATAAGGTACATTTGGTCAACAAGTCGGAGAAAAGAGGTGATTAAGAGGTTGATGTGATAGACAAAGATTAGAGGGAGATATAGACATTAATTTATTCAAAAAAGGTCCTGCGGCTGAGGCAGGGGTGGAAGCTTAATGGGACCTAGGTGGCCCCGACCTGGGGCCGTATGAACCTGGAAATTAAAAATAAGTTAGTAGACATAATAGAGATTTTTAATAAAATAACATCTTTTAAAAATTCAAAAATTACTCATCTGTCTTATTATATTACTTGGAGTTCACGAATAGTGAGTCGTAATTATAAATGTCGAGTACCTGTTAGAATAAAATAGGTATGAGATGGATGAAGGGGTTCTAATAAAACTCCGTGTAGGGTGTATAGGACAGTAAAGTAAGAATTCGTAAAGTTATGTTTGTCATAAAGAATTGAATGAGAACAACATTTTAATCGTTACAAACACAGGAGTAGAAAGAGAAAAGAAGATGAAGAGTTGAGAAAACTCTCAGACTGTTTTAAGGTTTGATCTTGTTAAGTTAACAGATTGTGGTGTGACACATCTAACCCTACTATTTAAGAACCAGAGATTTGGGACGACCGAGAAATCGTGACCAGTTGTTAATACGTCTGTTAATAGTCTTTTATCGGAGGTAATGGATATATTTACGATGTTTTCAACGGTTTTTGGGGTTTCAAGACTAGGACTCGTATTTCGAGAGTAGAGGTTACTACGCAAGTAGATCACGTGTAAATACCTCACACTCCTGTGTCTTTATATTTTTTCGGGAACGGGAATATCTTTGGAGACATCTCGCTTTTTTTTCTGTGTAGATAGTGACACCTCCGTGTCTACTCCTTTCCTTCGACGATGCCCTATACGGGGTCGGAACACTTTTGAAGACGGACGGGAAGAGAGGTCCGAGGAACGAATGTTTTGAACAGTGAAGTCGAGACGAGTTCAAGATCATCAAGACCTTTCACTGACCTGTATAGGGAGGGGTTGGGACTTGTGACTTGAGTACAAAGAATCCTGAAGTACGTCTGAGCCCGTGGTGTCTCGTAAGGGAAGAAGAGGGTCCCACAGGTCGTCGTACCCCCGTGTGGGACGGAGGGTCGTAGACCGTGCCGAGGACGAAAGGTAAGTACCGACGGAGAGACCCAGTCTTCCACTCGATTCACTCACCTACAATTTCCGTCAGATCACCCAGAACCGATACCTCTAGTGTTTTCTCTCCAGACGATCTTTTTCTAGATGGGTAGAGTCGGTATCCACCACAAGTGTCTACCACACCTACCCCGACAGGTCCCCTTTTCCCGGGTCTCCTTTGGGTTCTCTTGTTACCGTGACTTCTGGACTCTTCTTTGTCAGTTTCGACTTTTCGTCCTCTCTCCTCTGAAAAGTCTTCTTCCTTATTGTTACTAGTACTACTTTTGGTACTCCGTCCTGTTCTTCAAATTTTCGGTTGACTTTAATTTTTTCTAAATGTGAAAAAATAAAAAACCGACGCGACACGTCGTACACCCTAGAATCAAGAGACTGCTCCTAACTTACGTACGGGAAACGTGACCCTTACACCTCAGAGTTAGGGATCTGGCGGTCTCTTGAGGTCTAAATGTGAAATTCATCTAATCAAGATTTACATAAAGTATCGAAATATTAAGAATTTTAGGAATTCTATGTCTATAGATTGTGGTCCTCGATACACATATATAATAATAATATGTTATTTATACTGAAAATCTGTACATAGACTGACAAGTATTCTCGATTTCTCACTTTTGTCGGGTTCATAGGTAGTTGTCTACTTGTCTATTTGTTTTTTACACCAAATAGGTATGTTGTCTTATGATAAGTCAGAATTTTTCCTTACTTCATGATTTTGTGATTTATACCAACGTGAAACTTTTGTGATACGATTCAGCTTCTCGGATCGGTGTTTCCTGGTGGATAATGTACTAAGTTAAAGATACTTTACGGGTTTTGTCCGTTTAGACGTCTCTTTCTTTCAACTGACCACCAACGGTCCCTGATCTCCCTCCTTCTTTACCCTTCCCTGGCGTAGACCCTAACCCCAAAGAAAGTGCCCACTACTTTTCTAAGATTTTATAATACACTTATATGATTTTGGGTGATTTAACACGTGAAATTTACCCACTTAACATACCATACACTGAATATAGAGTTATTTCGACGATGATTTTTTTTTCATATAGACTCAGTTGTTTTCAAAGTATGTAGGAAACGAATCACATCGTTAGGATAATCGTGGGCATTTGTATTGAGATTGTAGATATACTTACGGGTCAAGAGTTATATTTAAGACACGACGGAAGTGAACACTTGTGATCGGAGAATGTTTTTATTTGATCGTTTACTTTGTCGGTCGTACCTCTCCTGAAATTATAATCAAGGTGAAAGTTATTGTTGGAGACAACGTCTCGGTCATTGTTCGGTCTTAGAGTCGCGGTGGTGGGTGGAAGGGTGGAGTGTGTGTTACAGACAGACACGTAAGAGATAGGACTTATGGATGGGAAGGTTTGATATCGGCACCGACTTCTCCACTTAAGACGACTGAGCCCCTTGTGGATCTTAGTGAAAGTCTTTCGTTCCCGATTCCTTCCCCGTGATTGAAAGTTCTCGTTGGTTGGTCTTTGGTCCGTGTTGACTGGGTTGTATGGGGGGTGGGAGACTGTGTGTCCGGAGAAGTCAGACCCACCAAAAATTTTTTAAAATTTGACTTAGATGTTCCTAAAAATATCAATCAAAGTTTGAGGAAGCCAATCGTCAACATCCAAAACTAGACAAGGATTAATACCTTTTCTTAAGACCCTAGTCAAGTCTCACTTTCTTAAACTCAAATGGTACTGGTAAAAATTTCGTGATTATAAATGTGTTCAACGACTCATCTCTTTATTTAACAGAGTGAAACGAAATTTATTACTCTTAGTTTCTGTTTTTTCCTTTTGTCCGAAAACAGACGTAACTTTCAGTATGACTTTAAATTGACTTACCCAATGTGACATGGTAAATATGTAAGGGGACAAGAGAAGGAATTTATTCAGAGATGTAATTGATTTAGACATCAGAGGTTCACACATAAATTTTCGATTGATGTGGATTTTTCCGATTTTGAGACTCCTTTTATTTCGTTATTTCTTTCCATGTCGGGAGAGACAATTCTTGTACGAGTGTAGACGGGTCCTTCTATGTTCGAGTCAGGTGGTGAGTCGTGTGTGGTCTATGTCAGGAGTCACACCTCTCTTGGTCGTGACTAGTCCAAGAACATACTTTTGTGGTTTCCAGGTCGGTGTGACAAACACTTTTGACGTCGAAAAACATGGTTTCTCGTTTTTGTATACAAAAGTTTTCTTGAATGGACAAAGAGTTGCTTTCGGACCGTTTGATTTACCACTTGTACGGTAGTAAATAAAAGGCTTCACAAGGACTTACGTCGAAAGTATTCACCTAGAATAAGTTCACTCACTAGGTCAAGTCCACTTCTCCTGGTTTTTTAGTCCGTCTTTTGGCTATAAAACAACTCAGAATTTGAACTTTACTCATGAATTTTTTCACTCACACCCCTTCTCTAGGGAGATCTTCCCTTACTGGTAAAGTCACTGAAAGTCTCCCACCTCGTTGACCCGTAACCCTCCTTTTTTTTGTTGATCTTGAGCCGTAACCGTTGTCGTGTCGATAGAGGTCGTGTTTTCGGACAAATACGCGTGTCTCGGGAGAAAGGTTTACCCTTTTTTATGGTCGTTGTATTCATTTCTAACAGTGATTCTTAGAATTTTTTATAATTGGTAAAAAGTTGATGTTCTTTGTTTCGAACTTCAAGTTAGTCTAAACCTTATATTGTTCTATACAGTCATATTTTTGTTGAAGTTGAATTTTGTTCAGTTATTTAATATAAATTTTTATAAAATGTTATCATACACGAGATATTGAACCGTCACAATCGTCTACAATAGTTTTACTTTAACATGATTCATCTCTCGGATCTCAAGTATAAGGGATCCTAGTCTCTTTGTTGGATTGGGACGATCGGGGTGTGATTTATATCGGTTACCGTCTCTCTTAAAATTATTCCGAGGATTCTACGGATGATGTGACTACACGTCGTCTTCCGTTACCACTGGGTGAGGTCATGAGAACGGACCTTTTGGGGTACCTGCCTCTTCTTCGGACCATCCGACGTCAGGTACCCCAGAGCTTCACAGCCTGTGCTGACTTGCTGAAGTGAAAGTACGTAACCTCTTCCTTTACCGTTGGGTGAGGTCACAAGAACGGACTTAGGGTCCCTGCCTCCTCGGAACATCCGACGGCAGATGCCCCAGCGTCTCAGTCTGTGCTGACCTTACTGAATCGTCGTCGTCGTGTGACTACACGTATGGGACATGTTAGAAGAGGAGACCTCACACTCACCCAGACTAGAGTAGACTATTCGGGAAACTTTTCTTCCAGGTCCTCTTCAGTTTCTTTCCACTTCGAAGTCATCCAGACATAGATAAAAACCAGAATTTAAAAATACAAGTTTACAATATATTGACCTTAATACATCGTACATTTTAAAATTCTATAAAAAGGATGAGTCGTGTTAAAGGAGTCTAAGTATGTTCGACAATATAGTTGTTAAACAAAGAAAAATAAGGACTTATAATAAGGTACTATACATACATCATGTCAAGTAAATTAGTAAGTGGACAACTTCTTATGAACCCAACGAAAGTCAAACCCTGATAATACTTATTTCGACGATTTATAACGAGATGTTCACAGACATACTTATAGTCAAAAATAAAGAGACCCTATTTACGGGTTCTTATATTAACGACCCAATTCATATCATTTACGTTTAAATCGAAATATTCTTTTTGTGGTTTGATAGCTATAAAAGGTCTCACCGACATGATAGAATGGTCGTTACATACGTACTAGATTAAAGAGACTTAAGATTGTAAACCACAATAATGACAAAATTTAAAATCGGTAAACTATCCATACATCATTATAAAGTAAGATTAACACCCCACACACACCAAACAAAAAAAGACAGTGTGGTACACCAAACACCCTAGAAACAAGAAGTTGATCCCTGACTTCGACCCCGGAGTCGTCACCTTAACACCTCAGGATTGATGACCTGGTGGTCTCTCGAGGAGAAGAACCGAAATTGAACATAAAGAACTTGTCGAAAATTACGACTTGTAGAAAGTACAGTAATAGATGGTATAAATATAGAAGAAACTATTTTACAGAGGTACAGAAAACAGGTAAAAGACTGACCTGACGAAAAATTACAACGTAAAACTCTTAAGTAGAATAGAAGATCTATGTTCAGGAAACAGTTATTATAGAAAACGTTTATGAAAGAGTGTCATATATCGAACAAAAAGTAGGATGGTTCCAGAAAGTGTTTCGTTTCGAAGACTAAAACTACACTCGTTAGAAAAAGAGTATCCAGTACAAAAACAACAGTTTATACTTTTAGAAAACGGATCGAAATCCTATACTTCTACAAGAGGAAGAAAAGAGGGAATTTCAAAATATCAAGATGTAAAATGTGAATTCAGACAATAGGTGTGGCTTAATTAAAAACATATTTTACATTCCAAATCCAGTTTCAAGTAAATGAACAGATACTAACAGGTTGAGAAGATCATCGAAAAACAAACTTTCCGATAGGAAGAAGGTGACTTGACTGACGTGGACAGTTTTTAGTCAACCTACATAAATACACCAAGATAAAGACCCAAGAAATAAGACAAGATGACTAGATGTACAGATAGGGAAGTTATTATTGGTGTTACAGAACTAATCGATTTATCATTCGGAATAATTAAAAGTATATCATTAAGAAGGGTGAAATAAGGAGAAAATTTTTGACAATATCGATAAAATCTTAGAAACGAAAAGTATATTTATAATCTTATTCGAACAGTTACAGAATTTCTTTTTTTGAACGAAAAAAATTTGACATTTTTTAACCCCATTTATAATTCTATTTTAAATAATTATAAAATGAAATTGGTCAAAATTCGTATACTAAGTCATTCGTGTCTACGACGTTTCTAACCTTCTCTCCTGTGATACTTGTTGAAACACAGTCTTTTAAACTTTTATATACTTTATTTAATTATAGATCTTTTTTAATCGAATTACCTACGTCTATTCTCATAGGTTTTATAGGACATTGATGACCTTAGTCGTCAATTTTTTCTTTTGTTTGGTGTTTATTTTGTGGTCTTAGTTTACCAAAGTGTACTGTCTAGTGTATGTTAAGATTTCAATATACTAAAAAAGGTGTTTATTCTCTCGATTGAAGAGTTGAATATTAATTAATTTCCGATCAAATTATGGATATTGTTTCTGTCCTTTCCTTTTAATACCTGAAAGAATGACTCTGTCTATGTTTTAAGTTTAGTTTTATAATCGTTTGACTCAGGTCGTTACGTATTTCATTTTTTTTATTATGTAGTAACGTTCAGTCCAAATAAGGTCCTTACGTTTATTTGAAGGTCCCAGTACCAAATGTATTGTCCTGTTTACCATCACGGTAAGTGATCTTGCTTCGTGTCCCAAACCCCGATTCTAATGTTCTTACTGAGAGACTCATGTCCCTCGAATACTCACCGGTCCGTCTTTACAGATCCGTCGTTGGTTCTTGTGAACAGACCACAAGTTCATATTCGTCCCGACTTCTGTCTCATGACTCTTAATGGTCCTGTCTTCACCATATCATTCAGAATGCGTACCCTATTTCTGTTTCCTCTTGGTACTGGACTTAGGGTCTGTCGGGATTAAAAAATTTTCTAAGGAATTTTTCTGTCTGGTCTCTTACTCCCTTTCTTTCCTGGTCCTTCCGTCCTTCCTATCACTGAGTTTAGTGCTTTACTCTTCCTTTTCCCCTGATTTCTTAAGTCAGTGACCTCAGGTGGTACTGTCCGTTGAAGTCCTACACCACTTTCTTCTTCAACTTGACTACCCACTTACCTTTGGTCTTTGTCCCTCACACCAGTTACAAATGTTCTTCCGATCGACCTTTCCCTTCGTCTGTCACACTCTCTTGCTTCCTTTTTCATCTAATCTCCTATTTATATATCTAGTGGATCTGTCCTTCTCTTTTGTCTCACCCTTCATTTTAATGTTACGACTCGGACAGGGGTGGGAGGTCTTTCCTTTTCTCACTGACTGACAAGGAATCAATGTCAGAGTTCCACACTTGTGTGTGGGTGGTCTTGATCTAAAGTTCGGGTAGGGCTGACTAGTCACGTCTGCACGAAGTGATCTGTCACGGTGACTTTCAATCGTTCATAGGTGTCGGGGTCAGGTCGCTGGTGTGAAGGTGTCGATTTCCATTTGGTTTACAAGTTTCAAGTGGGAAGGGTTTAAGGTGGAAAGGGGTTTTCCTTTCCCCAATTTTGTCTTTCGTGATTCCGTTCCGGGGTTTCTGTGTACCGTCTACCAATATTTCTCGTGTTTACCCCGGTCCTCACGTGATCCGGGGACCCTTGTCTCTTTTCCTCGTCCGACCATCGTCGTCACCGACGTCGTCGGTTGTTCTTGGAGTCTGGATGGGAAAGTGTACCTCTACGATGTCCTTGTTCGGTCCTGATTTTGGACGTAGACATACTGATGTCTGGATTTGAGAATCCCACTGGAATCTGTGACGGGCTGTGACAGGGGTAATGGGAGGTAGGATAGGAGGAGATTTGAGGTTCTCGTAAACCCCAAGAAAAGTATACCGTGAAAGATGTGATATCGAAAGTGACCATATAAACAAACGAAGTGAATATCGGTGGAATGAGTGAGGTCTTAACTTCGAGAAACACATCGAGATGTCCGAAAATTCACCGTTCTGGAGTTACTTCTTTACTTATGTTGACATTAATGGTTTACACAATATGTGGTTGAACGAAAGTTTTCACGAATATTTAAAGGAAGTATTCACTAAATTCGATCGGGGTGATGTTAGAAGAAATACCAGACACGAGTCGTGAGGAAATAGTGTCTATAGTGTTTCCGTTTCGTCATAATTATGACATGTAGAGTAAATGTCGTTCAATGTGTAATCACTGTTTGGTAAGTTATAGTGTCATTAGGTTCAGATGCGGGGTTGGTCATTGTGACTGCTTCGACTTCAACTTACCAAGATACTTCTGGATGTTCTGGAAAATCTTGATTGTGGGGGTTTTCTACAGGAAAAGTAATATCCCCTGACCTTACGTTTTCATCCTTCAGTTCTTTGTGGACCTCATTGTCCGTTTAAACCGGAACCTTACATCTTACTTCGTCCCGTTTCTGATTGTCTCAAGACGGTTCTTTTACGTGACCAGTATCCTTTGTGGGAGAAGGTTGTTGTGTTCTCTTCTGAGATGTGTACCTGTAGTGGTCTACCAGTTGTGGCTTTAGTCTGACTAATATAAGAAACGTCGGTTTCTACCTCTTCGAGATATGTCAGTCGTTTTTGTTCTGACCCTCGACTGACACCGAGTCTAGTACTTGAGGAATAATGGTTTAAGTCTGAATTTAACTTCTTTCATCTCTTTTGGCGATCTGGTAAGTCCATACTGGATTTAGTTTAGGGAATACTAATATGTCTCCTTCACTCTTTATCTAAATTCCCGGATCTAGACTATCTCACGGACTACTTGATACCTTCCTCCAAGCACTGTAACATGTCCTCTGTCCCTAGTTCTGGTAAGGGTACCTTTTCTTTGCGTTTTTTCGTTTTATCGACAGACTCCTCCGGAATATTTATCGACACTTTTCTTCTCTCCGTTTTTCGTTTCTTCTCCTTTCTATATTCGTAGACTTACGTCTCAAGGTTTCTTATCGTTCTCTATTCTTTCGGAAGAAGTCGCTAGTTACGTTTCTTTATGTCCTTTTGTTGTCTTGCCGGAGAAGTTCTTTTAATCTCTATGGTTCCCTTGTAAAGTACGTTTCTACCCGAGCTATTTCCTGTCTTTACCATACCTAGATTGTCTTCGTCTTCTATAATTCTTCTCCACCGTTCTTATATGTCTTCTTGATATGTTTTTTCTAGAAGTGATGGGTCTATTAGTGCTACCACACTAATGAGTAGATCTCGGTCTGTAGGACCTTACACTTCAGTTCACCCGGAATCCTTTGTAGTGATGCTTGTTTCGATCACCTCCACTACCTTAAGGTCAACTCGAGAAAGTTTAAGACTTTCTACTACGACACTTTCACGACGTGAGTTATACGGTCGTTTACATCTTTTGAGTCGTCACCGGTGTCCTGACCTTTTCCAGTCACAAGTAAGGTTAGGGTTTCTTTCCGTTACGGTTTCTTACGAGTTTGATGGCGTGTTAACATGAGTAGAGTGTACGATCATTTCATTACGAGTTTTAAGAGGTTCGGTCCGAAGTCGTTATGCACTTGGCACTTGAGGGACTACAAGTTCGACCAAAATCTTTTCCGTCTCCTTGGTCTCTAGTTTAACGGTTGTAGTAGGTGACCTAGTGTCTTTTTCGTTCTCTCAAGGTTTTTTTGTAGATAAAGATGAAATAACTGATACGGTTTCGGAAACTGACACACCCAGTGTTAGTTGACACCTTTTAAGACTTTCTCTACCCTTATGGTCTGGTGGACTGGACGGAGAACTCTTTGGATATACGTCCAGTCCTTCGTTGTCAATCTTGACCTGTACCTTGTTGTCTGACCAAAGTTTATCCTTTTCCTCATGCAGTTCCGACATATAACAGTGGGACGAATAAATTGAATGTACGTCTCATGTAGTACTCTTTACGACCCAACCTTCTTTGTGTTCGACCTTAGTTCTGACGGCCCTCTTTATAGTTAGTGGAGTAAATACGTCTACTGTGGTGGAAATACCGTCTTTCACTTCTCCTTGATTTTCCGGAGAACTACTTTCTCTTTCTCCTCTCACTTTTTCAACCGAATTTTCGAGTTGTAAGTCTTTTGCTTCTAGTACCGTAGACCAGGGTAGTGAAGTACCCTTTATCTACCCCTTTGTCACCTTTGTCACAGTCTGAAATAAAACCCCCCGAGGTTTTAGTGACGTCTACTATTGACGTCGGTACTTTAATTTGTTGCGAATGAGGAACCTTCTTTTCAATACTGGTTGGATCTGTCGTATAAGTTTTCGTCTCTGTAATGAAACGGCTGATTCCAGGCAGATCAGTTCCGATGCCAAAAAGGTTATGAGTACATACCCACACTCTCAACCTGACACTTCTTCCGACTCGCGGCTTCTTAACTACGAAAACTTGACACCACAACCTCTTCTGAGAACTCTCAGGGAACCTGACGTTCCTCTAGGTTGGTCAGGTAAGACTTCCTCTAGTCAGGACCCTAAAGAAACCTTCCTTCCTACGATTTCGACTTTGAGATCATGAAACCGGTGGAGTATGTTTCTCAACTGAGTGACCTTTTCTGAGACTACGACCCTCCCTAACCCCCGTCCTCCTGTTCCCCTGCTGTCTCCTACTCTACCGACCTACCGTAGTGACTGAGCTACCTGCACTCAGACTCACTTGAGGCCCTCAACCGTTACCTGTGCCTCCGGACCACACGACGCTAAGTACCCCAGCGTTTCTCAGCCTGTGCTGACTCGCTGACTTGACTTGTGTAATCACTTAAATTCAGAGGTGATGTCTCTAAAGTGGTAGAAACATTCTGCATTTTCGTGTAGAATGGACTTAAAACTACCCGGTCCACTTTAATGACTGTATTTGTTTCTTTCACTATAAACCCACCAACGCTTTTAGTTTGAAGAGTAATCTCTTTGATAGAAACATGAGGAATTACAACCAAAAACTTTGTTGTCCGTAGAGAAGAGGTCGAACCCAAGGTCGACAATCCTTCTTATCTTACTTTATTCTCTAAAAAAAGAAAAAACTCGTCTTAGACGGGAGTGATTATTATTACTACTATCAATCTTAAATAATTTGTGACACAAGGTCTTTATCGTGAATTGTTGAGTTAGAGTAAATTAAGATTGTTAATAATAGGAGCAGTAAATGTGTTGTCTTTTGTTTCAAGTCCTTTTAATTCTTTGACTAAGTCTAGTGTGTCGATCCCTCTCAAACCTAAATTTCGACCCATCCGACTATGTGTTCGGTCACGGGAGTTGGGTTTACCAAAATGTTCCTTGGGGATGTTGAAGAGGGTGTCTTTGTCCGTCGTCATTGAAACTTCGTTACCGTAAGTGAGACGGTGAAGTGGGCGAAACTTAAATGGGGAAATTTAGAACAAACCGTCACGAGGTCTAGGAGGTATGTTCCCTGTGTCTAAGGTGTGTTCGCTACCGATCGTCACTGGAATTCAGAGTTGTGATCGTCCCTTCTTCCTCAAAATCCACAGTGAGTCAAGGAAGACGATGGTTGATGTTGACTGAGATTTAGGAGGACTGGCCTATATTTGAGTAGGATAAGGGTTCGTCAGGAAGTTGTAAGTTATAACAGGGAGTCGGTCCTTAAGATCGCAGATATTTCTGAGTACTTTGTCCGAAAAGGGTACCGACCTCAGGCTGGCAGTAACCTTTAGTTAGTGTACGAGTCCCTACGATGGAAAGAGGTTTGTTTCTGACACTGTACTATTTGTGTTTCACTACACGTTTCATTACAAAAACAAAGTCAGATTGACCAGTATAAAACTGGTTTTCTGTCATAACACTGTCATTATTACTACTACTTTGTATTAATGGTAAACTACTCTTAAATGGTACAAAGATCATGATGTGACTCATGAAGTAAATAATAGAGTAAATTAGGAGTCCTATAAGATGTACCGACCCATAAAAGTAATAGGGTAAAGTATGGACTCCTTTGACCGAGTCTTTCGTCTCAACTTCATTGTCCGTCTTAAGTATAGGTCCAGGTGACTCGATGAAGAATTGATGATATAGTCCCGGTGGAAAAGAAAGAAATCATCCAAAAGACGGGTCGTCTAGAAGAAATCATTTAGTATCATTCCATTTGTTCTGTCGTTTTCGAAACGAGTATTTCGAAATAAATTAAGGGTTTCGTGTAAAAAGAAACTTGGGTACTTTTAGAGTAAGATAATTTTTACGACGTAAAAAGTGGAGACTTCGTACCTACTATTACCATCGTGGTCTCGTCACCGATATCGTTACTATAATTACCACAATCGGTCCACTCCATCACTCGTGCATGACCAGAACGATGGTACCGTCCGTGGCTGTCCATGTCGACTTAAATTAGATGTGTTGACGTATTCTATTCATAATAATGAAAGAAAAATTCTACTTTTTAGGATACCCAGATCTCTATCCAAAATCTATGAACGAGTTCCAGAAGGTCGATTATTCATCGTTTCCCAATCCCAAAGTTTAGGTAGACAGACAGAGGTATCGGGGAATAGAGTTGAGAAAGAGTTAGTTAATAGAGGTGAACCCTCCCGAAGAAATGGACTCTTCGACCGTCGGGTCCACTACAACTCCAACTTCAAAAACCTCCGTAACTACTTGTACAGGTTTAGGGACAAAACGACCACTCTACATGTTTATTAATCTTTTAATTAATGACATTATCAAAGAACCAAAATTTCCCCATCAATTTAAAATGATGAGAGTTGAAACAATCAATGTTTATTTTAAAAATTACAGAATTCTCTTTGAGTTGTAAATTTTCTGTCGTTTTAAAAATTGGAATTCTATTCGTTATTTGTTCAAAGTAAAGGGAGGGTATTTTCATCCTCTAAATTACGAAATAGTTTACGGTTTGAGATACTTTTTCATAGAAAATTTTTTTCTGGGAGTGGTTTCGTGTTACTGGATGTAGGACACTGGATATATTCCCCTTAGTCAGAGAATTCCTGGGAAAACCGTCGGAAAGGGTTTACAGACCTCTCATTCTGTGAACTAGTTGACAGTAAATATTTAGTTTAGATACATGAAGACTTGGGTATCTAATTTATGTCACATTTCAAGAGGTTTTACCTTTACCAAAAATTCTTTGTCGTATATTTCGACTTTATTTGATTTAAAATTGGAAAAAAAATTAAAATTTTGAAAACTAACAGGAGTGGGTACTAATTCTTATAAAAAGAGAGTGATTTTTATAATAAAGTTCTCTTTACTGTCTTATACGAAATAATAGAAACTTTTGAAACATATGGTGAATCTCTCTATCGTTAAACTTCTCGATCAAATAAAACTGAGAACCAAAATTACTGACTTTTTCCATAGAGACTCCTTACAAGACCCGGTGGACCTTTTTCTCGTGACAGTCGACACGATCCATTTAGTACTATGATTGAAAATCAAAAGGGATTTTGAACCGATTATTTAGAGAAAGAACCCCAGTTTTTTGACAACAAGGTTTACTCAGTTTACGACATAAAACATAAAAACTTACGTTAGAACGACTTTAACAAGTGTGACTTTTTAAAATTTTGCCCAATCTTTTATTTCTAAAATTTCTTGTAAGAAGACTATCAAAAAGTCGTATTTTTAATATTGTTACCTTCGTAAAGGTTTGTCGATAAAAGTTTTGTACTAAAGGTTTGGTCTTCAAGGAGAGTATTTCGTCAATGGAAGAGTAAATAACTATTTCGGAGTGGTAGGAGAACTTCCCTGTCGAGTTCACATATAGATAAATAAACCGGTGCAACGCCGTCCATCCTAGAATCAAGGGACTGGTCCATTAATGATCGTTAATGAAGAAAGGTGCCTTTCCTAATCATTTGAACTTTAGGACCACGAAAACATTTTTTGTTCTGTATATGTGACATATTGAGACCTTATATTTTTGTTTAGAATGAAAGTAAATTAACATTTGTAGGGTATACCTGAAGTAAAAAGATGACTATATAAATAAAGAATTTAAATTGGTGCGAACGACTATTGTAAACAATAGTTTCCTTATATGAAACCGAGTAATAGTATAACAAAAGGTACATAACAATATAAATAGTATAAAAACATTACCATTTACCGAAACACATATAACTATTATTCTTCGGAGGTTCCTTCGTGGATTTATTAAATAGTAGTTCAAATCATTTTAAAGTGATACATGGTCTCATCCATAATTTACTGAAATGTAGAGTGACTTCTTCAGCATATCCACACACAGGTACAAGATCTGTGAAGTGAAAATTTACAGTGTGACACAACCGAGGGAAAATGAACATCCATTGTGGAATACCGTACGACCCCAAGCGGTAATTGTTGTTATCTGTATTTTTATAAAAAATTTGTCAATAAATCATCATTAAAATAATAAAGACCGACTGAAGAATACCCCGTTGATTCGGAAGTGACAAAATTGGAGGATTACTCCATTCTTGAGTAAGATCCTCGAATTCACAATGGAGACGGACGTAGTGACCATAATTAAAGATAAAATTTCGTCATTTTAACCCAAGACGGTGACGGGGTGTTTGTTCCTTCAAGGGGAACGTCAGAGGAGAGGAAAGGATATACCCCGACACTACCCGACTACCTATTTGGTTCATACACATCTCAGTTAAAGTCAGACACATAGTCTGGTACCATTTAGAATTGTTGTGGTAAGAATGGAAAATTGATCTTTCCTTTATTCTACGTCTCAGATTGTGAAGAAAGGACATGGAGATTTGTAATAGGACACCTGAGGTGAGACCTCTGGTGACGATTCCGTCACGAAGATAGGTATTACTGGTTCCTTTTCTAGGTGTGTTTAAGTTTTGTTTGATTCTTCTGAAAATATAGAATGAAGTAGTCCACAGCGGTGTTTTAACTACCGACACATTATCGCCAGTAGAAGGACCCTATCCGATTTCCACTTGACTATCAGTTATTCTTCTCATAGATACCTTTCTTTCTTTGCACATAAATTTTTGACTTTGGTGTGTGTCATACAGAGACCTCTATGTCTAGCTAAAAGAGTATTTATAAATTATCGGTCCTTTCATGAAAATCGTTTCAACACTCGTTGTTACAAAACAAACTCAATTGGGTGGTTTTGGAGGAACATAGTACTGGGACCAACTCTAAAATCCGAGGGTAGTTTGAATGGATATTTATAATTAACTAGTAGATAAGTACGAATTTCTATGTTTCGATATTTAATTACCATATTTTCTTTAGTTTTGAGGTGTATTTTTACCAACTGAGGTCCAGGTCCCGTTCCTTATGGACAGAGTCAATTGGATAAGATCTTTCGTTCCTTCGTAAGTTTCTGATTACATCGTTTTCTTGTCTCGAACTTTTACTCGGATGACCGATTTGTACCATATTAAATTAAGATTTTTCATGACGTTTTGAGTTGTTGAACTAAACTTTTACCCGTTTTCGGAACTTATCTATAAAGAGGTTTCTATATGTTTAACGATTATTTGTGTACTTTCCCACGAATTGTAGTAACTAGTAATCTCTTTATGTTTAGTTTTGGTGTTACTTTGTAATATAGTAGATATCAGCTTGTCGATGATGGTTCTTTTCACAACCACTCCTACACCTCTTTAACCTTGACAGCACATGATGATCACCCTTACTACGTAGATAACACTTTTTGTCATACTGTCAAGGAGTTTTTTAATTTTTATCTTAATTACTTACTAGGTCGTTAAGGTGAAGACTCATACATAGTTTTTTTGGTTTTCCTCCTACGATTTCCCGATAAGTATGTTGGTACAAGTATCGTCAGTTTCTTTAATATCGGGTTATCACCTTCGTTAGGTTTACAGGTAGTTGTCTATGTGCCTATTTGTTTTGCACCATATATGTTGCCTTATGGTGAGAGTCAGAGTTTCTCTTTCCTTCAAGACTGTGTACGTTGTTGTACTTACTTGGAACTTCTGTAATACGATTTACTCTATTTTATTTATTTATTTGTTCTTCTGTTTATGACACATTAAGGTGAATATACTCCATGGGTCCATGGTTTAAGTGTCTTTCATTTTACCACTAATGATCACTCATCCCCTTCTCCCCTTACCCCTCAACAAATGTTCAAATAAAAAGTGATGAGTTTTCTGCCGGTTTACTAAAAGGTTTCACCTTTTGGTAAAATATAAGAGTGTTTTTGAAATATTCCCAAAGCTAAAGAGGTGTAGTGACGATAACCGAAAATAAAAAGTTCTGTTTATATAATTTACATAATCTAATGTTTTTTAATTGACTACACCAAAGTCCAAGGTGTGATATTGGAGATTCTTGACTAGTCGACGGACCCAAACCATGTCATAGTTTCCTATTGTAGACACTCAAGTCAAGTCAAGTCAAGTCAAGTCAGTGAGTCAGCACAGACTGAGACACTGGGGTTCTTGATGTCGTGCGGTCCGGAGGGACAGGTAGTGGTTGAGGGCCTCAAATGAGTTTGAATACAGGTAACTCAGCCACTACGGTAGGTTGTTAGAGTAGGAGACAGCGGGGGAAGAAGAGGACGGAACTCAGGAAGGGTCCTAGTTCTAGAAAAGGTTACTCAACCGACAAACGTAGTCCATCGGTTTCATAACCTCGAAGTTGAAATCGTAGTCAGGAAGGTTGCTCATAAGTCCTAACTAAAGGAAATTCCAACTGACCAAACTAGAGGAACGACAGGGTCCCCGAGAGTTCTCAGAAGAGGTCGTGGTGTCAAGTTTTTGTAGTTAAGAAACCGTGAGACGGAAGGGAGTAGGTCAAGAGTATAGACATGTACTGATGAACCTTCTGGTATCGGAACTGATATGTCTAGAAACGGTCGCTTCACTACAGAAACAAAAAATTATGTGACAGATCAAAACAACGTCGAAAGGACGGTTCTTTTGTAGAAGATTAAAGTACCGACGTCAGTGGTGGATGTCACTAAAATATGGGGTCCTTCTCCTTTAAACAGTAACAAAGGTAAAAAAGGGGTAGACAAACGGTACTTCACTACCCTGGAGTACGGTACTACAATCAAAAAAAATTGTACTTAAAATTCGACCCGAAAAGTGAGAGGAGAACGTGGGAGTAGTTCTCCAAGAAATCAAGGAGAAGTGAAAGACGGTAATTTCATCATAGTAGACGTATAGATTCCAACAACTGTAAAGAGGACCGTTAGAACTAAGGTGGAACACTAAATAGGTTGGGACGTAGAGGATACTACACGAGACGGATATTCAATGTATACGTCTACTGTCATTTGTCGGAACAGTATGAAGAAAGAGTTAAAGCTTGGTCAGTCAACAAGGTATACACCAAGATTACCAACAAAGAACTCGGTGTATGTCCAAAGAGTCCTCTGTCCATTCTACCAGACCATAAGGGTAGAGAAATTCTCAAAAGGTCAAACATTACTAAGTGTAACAGTTTCCGAAATCACATCAGTTACTTTGTCTCTGTCCGCAAAAAGTCCTTAAGGGAACGAAAGAGATACTAGGTCACTTACGACCGTTAAACTAGGAACCAAGGAAACAAAAGATTTGAGTCGAACTGATAGTCCTTCAAGAGTCAAGTACATTACGACTTAGGATCGAACTTCCTAAGACTCGTATTAGAATGATCGTAAGTTTTACTCACGTTGACAGATCATCAAACTTGTTAGAAATCATGACGGGAAGAACCCTTGACCTTACTTCTAAGTGGAGAAGGTCAGCACACCGGTGACGACCCAAAAGGTTTAAACGACTGTATAACTCACGTTATATAAGGAAATATCGTAGTAGAAAATTCTAAAATTTATCGAGATGACCTTAAGGTGGTGGAGGTCATCGAAATAACCGTAGTCACGAAGGATTCCGGGTCGACTGAAGTGTGAGGTCTTTCAGATCGAGACCCACTCACTGGTGTGGTGGACCCAGTAATTCTAGAAAAAACATGTCAAGAAGACACATAAGAACGGTAGAGAAGAATTAGAGCAGACGAAGATAATCTAAAAATGACAAAGACAGGAAATGACACGGGCAGAAACCTACTTTGCAGGGAAACTATAAAGGTAAAAAGAACTTCTCTAGAGATCAGAATGGAAAGACGAGAAAAGGAGATAAGGAAAGGTAACAAGTGACTTCTTCCGGAAGAACAAAGAGGAACGATAAGAGACCTTGAGACGTCATTCAAACCACGTGGAAAGGGAAAGAGGGAAAGGAAGGAGTCGATAAACATTTCGTAGGAGTCTGTTGGTGAAACGGAAGGACGTAAACAAAAAAACCCCCTACAAAATAAACGACGGAGGACATGTTATAAGACTTGGAGACAAGTATGGAGAAGTCCGTAAGACAAATGATCTAAATTAGGGAACTTAGATAAAGAGTGGAAGTGACATATAAGTATCCCCTAGACTAAATTCAACATGGACTGATCGGAACACCAAAAGGGGTGAAAGAAATCAAATTCGGACTTAAAACGACATTCCTCGACTAGACTCGGTGTCAGTCGAGGTTCAGAACAAAAACGACTGACATATGTCGGAGAGGTAGAAACCGATGTTTATTACATTAGTTGGACATGACTGGTAAACCACTACAGGTACACATTTCAGCAGAACACACAACAACTTTTGTCCACAAACTATACTAGTCACACAAGAGAACCGTCTTAAGACAATCGGAAACGGGACGAAGTGAAACATGAGGTTTCCGTTTGAACGTACAATGAGGTCCACAGAGGACTGAAGGATAAAAACGTGAGGTTAGAGGATACTACTTATCCTGTAGACCAGTTCTGAGGCGTTAGGTTACGTCCACCGTACCTAGCTCGGGACCAGGACGTACGGCTTACCACGTAGTCTTTGTTGTTGTTTTTTGGTGAGACAGGAAAAGAAAAGTAAAATAATAAAAAGTGAAATGTTATAACATAACCAAAACGGTATGTAGTTGTACTTAGGTGGTGTGCACAAGGGTTAGGACTTGAGGGGAGGGTGGAGGGAGGGGTATGGTAGGGAGACCCAGTAGGGTCACGTGATCGGGGTTCGTAGGACATAGGAAAAGTTGATATAGACCACCCAGGTCCAACACACACACACACAGACACACACACACACACATGAAATTGGTTTTTCTAGGAAAAGTTGATATAGACCACCCCGGTTCAAAACACACACACACACACACACACACGCACACGTGCACATGAAATTGGTTTTTCTGTGTCGTGTTTTCTGACTTACGTCTTCGTCTATATTCTTAGGTCAAATGAAGATAATTCGACGTCATAACCGAAAACTAAAGTTATTATGATCCCCATGTAGAGTGACACCAAAATTGTGTGTATAGGGTTTACAGTTTATTACAATGGGTAAAAAAGTACACGAATAACCGTTAAGTAAATAGAAGAAACCACTTTACAGAAAGTTTAGAAACGGACAAAAATCGACTGTGACAGGAGAATAAGTCAACATCCTCAAGAAATATATAAGACTTATATTTAAGAATTAGTTTCTATACGAAACATTTGTAAAAAGAATCAGACATCCAACAAAAATCAACAAATCAAAAATTTACCGTAAAGAATTTTTTGTCCAAAATTTAAAAATATTCAGGGGTTATTTTAAAAAAAAGAAAATACTTAACACTAATACCTTAGTATGACTTTTTGAGAAAGGGTATACGTTCCAGTACTTCAAAAAGACAACAAAAAAAGATCTCTTTTGTGTAAATAATTCAAGATCCACCTACACTTAAAACTTCCCTACGATAAATTTGGGTCTACCATACCCATATGTTAGTATCATCTTATACTTTTGTAATCGAGTGAAAAGAGACCAAGTATTAGACAGGATCATACATCTAAGAGTATATCCTTCTTTTACGTAAATAGGTGTTCCTAGACTAAATGGTACGTAACAATCAGTAATCTGTAAAATAAAATGTATAATTAAGGATTTTTCCCCCAATTGTGTTTAGTCAAAGTCTCTCTTTGAAGTTGACATAAAAATCTTAAGACAAAAACTAGTTAGGATTTTATACTTTATACTACTGGGGGTTCGTCTATTACCGTTTACTTTATTCCAAAGTTCTCTTATGTTTATTCCTTTCGGTCTCTACAAATAGAGACATGAGAAGGGACCATTGACGATGTCTGTATAATTATATTTGGTGTTGGTCTGAATTTCGTCGAATTTTATCACAAGTGTATATTAAATTTAAATCATCTTATACTGTAGTTTAATTCTCGGTGAAGGTACCCACTAATGATATGAAGATATCGTGAATGGTAAGAGTTTGGTATAATTTCTTTTATTACTTCAAAATAATTTAATGAAAGGAAGATCTGTTTCTTCTTGACGTTTTTGTGAATGTTATTGTGCAAGGAAACTCTCCCAAAGGAACCATAGCTAAAAGATGGAGTGTAGATCCCCTTTTTTACTTCTAATAAAAGATAACAATAGATGTAAGTTATCACTTAGATGTAAGTGAAATTTTAGTTCGTCCAGGAAAATATATTTGATATGAATAACTCAGTCATGTTAATGTAAGAAGTGACAACGAGTTTAGTCTATCTGATTGTTCTCAGACGTAAGTGAAAGTTACAGCTGACGGGTCGTCAAGTGTGGTGATTGTTGGTTGTTTGTAAACGATTTCGTATATTCTATTTAAGTTTATTTCAAATCTGGGATAAAAAAATAGTACTTTTGTGTAAAAGTGAAAACATACCTGTTTATAAGAAGATTTTCACGTCAATTTCGTAAAAAGTTTAGATAAATGGACACCAATCAACGATTATTTCAACATTCGAAAATAGGTAGAACCTTACACATATACACCTATTCTAACACTGTTTCCGTTTGACAAATCTACTCTGATACGGTTTTCTACATTTATGACCGACTCACTTTCTTTCCGATAGAATGTATACAAAAAGAGGATCCCGGTAGATCGAGGGTCAAAAATATTGACGTTATTTTAGTCTCGACAATAACTTTTTATTTATGTTTTTTATTAAAAAAAGTATATAAGTAAAGAGTGTAAAGGACAAGAGGTAGCTATTTAATTTGGACTAGAAATTTGTGTTCACTTTCTTCCGATTTGTGGTTCCTAGTGAATTTAATTTTTTTTTTTTGTTGGTTTTTGAGAACCTATACCAAGTGGTCAGACCTCTTTTTCACAAGATCAGTTTTTCTTAATAATTAAAGGGGTATTTATAGTAGGTACTTGTAGTCATTTTGGGTTCGAGGGTGAATTGTTTCACTAAGTCCTTCCGTGTTATCGATCCTTGGTACTACTTTACTCCCCTTTCGAACTCAGTTCGTGAAAAGGGTTTATTTATTAAGTTCCTACAAAATACAGAAAAATAGATCATAATGGTCGTGAACAAATATAGATTTTAAAGGATTTCTCTTTCAGAAAGTGACTCGGATATGGAGTAAAGAAGTAACATATGGTAATTGTCTTCCGTCTCCACTAATTTAAACGAGATAATGTAAAAACACAAATTTCCTTGGATCTAAATTTTTGATTTAAATTAGAGACTAATCTGAAAAGAAATGCATAACCGAAGTCCCGTCGTGTTTTTGTCCTTTGTATGTATAATGATATTTTATATCTGTTTCGTTAAAGGAAGACTTACGGTGATAGTTTCAGAGTTAGTGACCACTGCAATGATCGTAAAAAATTCTTTTTGTTTTGAATGGTCACTGATAGACGAATATAGTCCAGTTACAAAACTATGATAATTTGTAAAGAGAGTTCAGAGACGAACTCTCTTACTCACTTTGATCTTGAACAAAGTACTCCAAAAGACCACTCCGTCTCTCTTTGACTCCTTGTTAGAGAGCAAAGTTGAGTGGTCCTGTGATTTTTATTAATAGTGATTTTTGTTGAGTGATAACTATCTACCCCCTTTACCCCGAATTGTGTCAATTCACTAAACGAAGATGTCGTGGGATCAGTTAACCTCCGTGTCGGTCCCGACTTAGAGGTTTAGACGGACTACGATAAACGTAGAAGTACCTACCCCTCGGGTTTGAGAAGGGACCTATTACAAACTATATGTAGTGATTCCTTTTACGATCTTGTCCCTCCCTACAAAACTTTCGTTCTCCTTGAGAGATGTTAATTTGTTGGTTTTACGATTTATTTTAGAATAGGACCTTATGGTCAAGAAGGTTGAAATAGAAAATTCTTTTGGAGGACTGTACTGTTTTTATCTCGGAAATGACTTTCTGATTAGGTGTAGTCGTTGGGTCCTTAACAGTCACAGTGAGTTTGTATTTTTACACTAAATTTCTCGGTAATTCCTTAATGACGACTTGACTGTTGGAGGAGTCATACCTCCCACTGATTTAATCTGGATAGACTTCGTCTTTCCCCTTTTAAAGTTTAGTTAGTTGAACTCCTAAGAAGTCTCGAGTACCTTTGTTCCGGGTCCCTTCTCCCACCGAGAACCCCAAGTCCGTCAAAGTGTCGGGGAAGTGTGAGGGACCACTCCACACCTACCACGGTCCTCAGGGTCTTCACACCATGAATGTCGACTGTAAGTAGGGGGAACTGCGGGAACCACCACGTCTTCGTGAACGGGCACAACCATAACGTATCACTGCGTACGGGTAACGTGGACGTCCGACCCCTCTTCTTTTTCCTTCCCCACCAGTGTTGACCGAATTTTCTATTGGTGATAGTCCGAAAGGAGTTTTGTTCATTAAGACAGACTTAACCTAAGTTGACCTTTCTATCCATTTTATTTTCGTAAGTAAATTATCCATTTTAAGAAAAAAAAGTTCGACCACTAAATAGAGTTTATTACAGTCTCGGTTGTAATTTCCTCAGTTTCAGTGGTCAGTCCTACTTTCTCTTGTAGCCACAGGTGACGGTAAACTCCGGCACGGAGAGACCCTACATTGTCTGAGACGAGGTTAAGATAGTGTTAAGAAAGTAGATGAGTTATTTGTAAAGACTTCGTAGAAGTCACACCCGTGTGTCTGTGTTAGAGACAGGGGTATCTCTGGAGACTCGTTACTGACGAGGGGTGTCCCTCCCAACCAGACCGGTCCGAGACCGTTACCGGTGTAAAGTTTAGTATGGTCCCGAGTCTCGACTCTCTCCTAAGGTTACCGTCCAGTACAAAGTCTCTGGAAGGTCCTGAGTCGTGGGAACGGACGGAAGAAGAATCGGAAGTCTCGTTTGCTGAGAACAGTAGCGGGAGGAGATCGGTGGAGAGTAGAGGTGGAAAGTAGGTTGTAGACGCACACTGGCTACTGTTTGAAAAATGAGGTCGACTTTATTTACTAGAAAAGGGAGTTATCGAAAAGTGAGTTGTTAGACAAAAAGACACTTATTTAATTTTCATAAGCCGATCTCTATGTATATGAAAATTTTATTTAGGGTACCTCTTTTTATAGTGGGTTTCTTTGGATACCCACTCCTTTTAAATACAACGTCACCACTTCACGTCACCACTTCTTTTAAATACAACGTCACTCTTTGTGTTCCCAAGTTGAGACCCAAGACGACTCCTACCTCTCTCCACGTTACATAATTGTTTTCGTTTCCGGATAGATACCAGTTAGACGGGTCCAAACTTAAGTCCGGGGAGGTAAATCGAGGAAAAGATTCAGCCGAAGGAGTAAGTACACTACCCCTATTATTATTACGGATAGGACATCCTAAAATCCCTCCTAATTTACTATATTATGTAGTTGCTTTATGTCATTCGTAAGTTTTTTAGTAGTGACAATAGATTTCTAATTCCTGATATGTCAAGATTCTTCTTTTGTAATTTCTGAACCCCGGTGAATATCATAAAAATTTAATACGAAAGACAATATCTGACACTGAGACTTTTTATTTCCATCGAGATACAGGACCTTTGCCGAAGGCTCTACCGAGTCACCATTTCTTAGGTGGACGATTACGTCCTCTGTGTCCAAGTTAGGGACCCAGTCCTTCTAGGGGACCTCTTCCTTTACCGTTGGGTGAGGTCATAAGAACGGACCCTTTAAGGTACCTGTTTTCTCGGATCGAATCGTCCGATGTACTAGGTATCCCAACGTCTGTCAATCTGTACTGAATCGTTGATTTGTTGTTGTTGTCATTCAAGACCTGTTGACGTGAGATCGGGATGTTTACGGTGTCTCCTCTTACATTGAAAAATTCCATTGTCAACTTGTATTGTCCCTACTGCCGTGGGAGTAGTATCACCATGTTGGTCTGGGTCATCGATTTCAGTGTAAAGGACTTACACCAAGAGTCTTACCGGTTTAGAGTGTCACTCTCGAACCAGTCCGATGAGATGGGACCCCTCTTATTTTCGTGACAACAGAGTCCCCCGACGGTCGTGTTACGGAACGTAGTTATATATAGTTAGTAAGATTTTACAGTCCATGAGAACTAATGATTGATTACCTACTTTAGATAAGTGTTCCTTATTTTTTCATAAAAATGACTGAGAAAATTAGACTCGAAATGTATTCTTACCATTCTTTCCTGTAGACTTCTCATTATTACTAACAAGTGTAGATGGACAGTACAGGACGACTGACGAAAATAAAGTTGTTGATGGATGATAGGGATAAAATGTCTACTCCTTTTACTTAGGGTCTCTCCAAGGTGATCCTGTGATCGAGAGAAGATTGACGAGACCTTAGTCTAAAAGTTCCCGGTACGATTCCTCAAACCTCCACCCTGAACCCCTCGTCAATCGTTAAAAGGAAAGAATGAATAAAAAAAGGAGTCTAGACTACCTAGAAAGGTGACTTTTGATCTTGTTTGGTTTTTCATCAAATAACCATAGTGAACAATAAAATTTTTTGTATTAAACACACGATTGTTATTCACAGGAAAACGAATGTCCTTAGATAGACTGTACATACCCCTCTGTGTCCCGATGAATTTAGAAATTTTTACGACTTCATAACTCCTCAGATCGAGGACCAATTTTTAGATTTACACTGAAAACTCCGAGTTGGTATCCGTTGCTATTTCCAAAAGAGACCACCCGGAATGTCCCTTTCGACGGAAGGGGTGTGGTCGGACCGACCTCGAGAGATCACCTCAACTCAGTTCCCGAGTCCGGGGGACCGGTCGGGGAGAGATAGTGTATAAACGTAAGGATCGAGTCCACGGAAGTGAGGATCCAGAGACATAGACTCCGGAGTCCGTCTCCAGAAGAAGTCCGTGGAGACGACTCGGAGGTGTACCTCCTCCTCCCCTTGGAGTTTCTCCGAAATGGGTGAGAGACAGGGTCCATGAAGAAGTGAGGATGATCGGAAAGGGGGGTGGTAGAGAGGTGAGGTCCCAGGAGTTTTCCGAAAGCGACCTGGAAACCAAGTCCCGGGGGAGTTACCATACAACTGGGGGTTCCGATACGATTAAGTGAACTACGAGTTTGTCGTGTGGTAAGGTTCTTCCTTTCATCTTGTTCCCCTCAGTCACGAGAGAGTCACATTCGGAAAACGAAGGTAGTAGCGTCATTGACTAATTTCCAAAATTGAGGAAGTAAAAACTGATCTACGAAATTATAGATGAGACTGTGATCCGTCGAGACGAGAGAGAGAAGGTCGAGTCGACTGGAGGACTGTTCACATTGAATTCTTTCCGTAATAGACTTTGGTTCACCGAAAGAAGGAAGTTCTATTAGTTCTGTTTGTCTGTGTAGTACACGGTGAACCAAACGTTAGTCACTGGGACTTTTTAAACTGAATGCAACTGTAAAAGGTGGCAACCAACCTAGTGGTATCTTCGGTCTATACGTCCAGAGTGTCACGAACGGGCACCAGTCCAAGAGTGTGAAGAGCGTCTATGAGACTAATTACGTAAACGACACCGGTAACGTGACCGTTCGATTTTCTTTCTTAAAATTCCCCGAACAGGATACCATCTCGACCCACCTTATGTGAGGCGTTCTAAACAAAAATTGGTAGATACAAGGAAAAACGGAGATTTTTGTTATTAGTTTTGATGGTTTTTAATCAAACTCTTTATTCTAGTTTTGTAGTCTTTTCTCGATCAAGTCCTTTTAGTCTTTATATTTTCAAGTATCGGTAATTTTTTTCAAAACAACAATAAGTGAATTTTTATTATGTACGAGTACTATCATTTAATCTTTTTATGTCCTTAATCTTTTTTTAGTATATGTTAAAGTGGTGGGTCTTTAGTGACAGGTAAAAACCTTAGAAAGGAAGGTCATAAAAAAAGATATGTCAAAATGTGTCGACACAAATATAATTATAAGTTAAAACCGAAAAATTTTACATCTAGTGTTAATAAAATGTAATAAAGTAGATTGTATTTCTTTTGAAATTTACCATCTTTTTCAAAATACTTCGGTTTATCGATGAATTGGTAAAGGAATGTAAGACTATCAAACGAAAGTTGAAAAGTAAAATCTTTTTATTGGTAGAAATATTCATTTGTAAAAATATTCACCTTAATAACTAAGAACTACGTATGTCCTGAAGTGTTGATCTTTCTTTATACTGCGCACCTGGAGAGTCCCGACGAGTCCTGTTGGCACGTGCCGTCTCAAGTCCACCCCGGTGAATACATCACGTGTTAGATATTCGTCTGGACAGAAGAGAAGTCGAGATAACTTTATATTGACTGTACCTGATAACATATTTAGAGTTCACGTGTGAATTTCATATGTTACACAACTAAACTATTTTTGTGACTTGTTTACGAAGAGAGAGAGAAGGGGTAGTTTAAAGTGACTTTCATATCTTCTTTACATTTTCGTTCCCAAACCCTATTCTCCTTTTTCACGACATTCTTCATCTTACCCTATGAAGACTTCGTGACTTAAAGATCTTCATAAGTCTTATGGGGTTCACCTTCCCGGCAATCGTGTTGGTACTTGTACGGTTTGTGTAGGTCTGTGGACCAGACTACGAGGAAGGAGGGAAGTGACTCCCTCCTTGTCTCTGGTAAGTAGGTGTCGGTCCCGTCTGGTCTCAACCTCTCAGGACCATGATCGATCGGTCGGAAAGGGAACCCTGTAGTGTGGTGTGGAAGTGTTGTCGAGTCATATGGGTCATAAGTATTCGGATCTGTAAGTCAATTTTATGTTTAGTTGGAACTCCTCAGTGATCAGACTCTTTTAATGGTTCGATTTCCGTGGTAGTTCTAGTTGTGCACCTTGTTGATTAAGATTTCCTTCCTAATCACGTTCTTTAAATTCTCTTACTTTTTATAATTGAAATCATTTAAGTCCCTCCGAACTCCCTAATGACGTAAGTATTTTATTCTTTCATTCGAGACTTTTTTGAAGTGTTATAAATCTTTGAAACGTTTTTCTTTTCCTATTTTATTTTGGTCTGTGTTTTGTTTTTGGTAAGTTTTCCGATTTATCCTTTTGTGTATATCGATTTTAGACGGATGTTCTTTTATTATACTTGTCGACATACGGTTTTTAAACTGGTAAATCTACTTTATCTTTTTAAGGATATTTTATGTCCGATGGGTTTGACTGACTTCGTCTTTGTCTTTAGACGGACATAATATGAAATGAATAATATGAAATGAATGGATGATTCATTTCTCTAACCTACTTATTAGTTTTTAGAAGGGTGTTTCTTTTTAGGCTCGGGTCTACTGAAGTGACCATTTAAGATAGTTGTGAACTTCTTCTTAATTATGGTTGGAAAAAACGTTTAAGTGATTTACGTTCTCCTCCCTTATGAAGGGTTGAACGAGATTCTTCAGTCATGATGGGACCATGGTTTTAGTCTGTCCGTAGTGTTCTTTCTTTTGATATCTTGTCTAGATATAGGATATACTTTTGTCTGTGTTTTATGGGTTGATCTTTTGACTTAGGTACAGTTGCATGACGTTTTTGGTGATGTTATAACATTTCGTTGATCGGAGGTTAATTTTATTTAATTAAATTTTTTGGGACTTAGGTCGTTGTGTCATTTTTCTTGGTATGTAGTATTCGTTTACCCAAAACAAGGTCTCTACTTTCCGACCAAATTATAGGAATTTAGTTAATCATATTACATATCATAATTATTTGAATTCTTATTTTGGTGTATAATAGTTCTATATCTTTTTCATACACTGTTTTAAGTCGTGGGTTAGTTTCGGGAGTTTTTCGGTCCTTCTCTTCCCTTTAAAGAGTTGAACTCTTTCCTGTACATACTTTTTTGATTCCGGTTATAGTATATATTACCTTTTTCTGACTTAAGTAAGAGGGATTCTAGTCCTTGTTCTGTTACTACAGGTAAGAGTGTGAAAATAAGTTATAACATGACCTCAAAGAACAGTCCGGTTTATCAGGAGGTTTTTTGTAAAAAAGTTTCTTCCACAGGTCTATCCTTTCCTTTTTCATTTTGACAGAAAAAATCGTCTGTTACTTTAGGGACATATTTCTTTTGGGATTAGTTGATTTCTTTATCATCTTTATTATCAAATCGTACCAACGTACTATGTTCTAGTTGTTTATCTTTAGTTGAGATAAAGATTTATATATGATTGTTACTTGTTAGTTTTTTGTTTTAATTCTATGAAGTTAAGTGTTATGGAACTTCGTCACATTTTATGAAACGTATCATTTAAATTGTTTTATTCGTATTGTATATTTGTGACTTTTGATATTTTGTGACAACTTTCTCTTATTTTTTGATTTCTTTATCTTTCTAAGGTCCAAATATTTGATCTTCCGAATTATGACAATTTTTCCATACACACACGATTCAGTTTTTACTTCTAGTACCCTAGAGTTGGGTAGTAAAGTACCGTTTATCTACCTCTTTGTTGCCTTTGTCACTGTCTGAAATAAAAGAACCCGAGGTTTTAGTGACACCTATCACTGACGTCGGTACTTTAATTTTCTACGACGGAGGAACCTTCTTTTCGTTACTATTTGGATCTGTCATATAATTTTTCGTCTCTGTAATGAAAAGGTTGTTTCCAGGTATATCAGTTTCGATGCCAAAAAGGTCATCAGTACATGTCTACGCTCTCAACTTGGTATTTATTCCGACTCGCGACTTTTTGACTACGAAGACTTAACACCCAACCTCTTTTGAAATATCTCAGGGAACGGAACCTGTCGTTCCTCTAGTTTGGTCAGTTAGGATTTCCTTTAGTTGAGACTTATAAGTAGTCTTTCTGAGTACGACTTCGACTTCGAGGTTATGAAACCGGTGGACTACACTTCTCGACTGAGTAATCTTTTCTGGGACTCCGACCCTTTCTAACTTCCGTGTTCCTCTTCCCCTACCGTCTCCTACTCTACCATTCTGACGCGGTGACTGAGTTACCTGTATTCAAACTCGTTTGAGACCCTCTACCACTTCCTATCCCTTTGGACCACACGACGTCAGGGACCCCAGTGTTTCTCAGCCTATGCTGTCTCGTTGCCTTCCTTGTTGTTTCGTACGATTCAACGAAATCATCACGGGTTGAGACACGTTGGGATACCTGACATCGGGTGGTCCGACAAGACAAGTACCCTAAGAGGTCCGTTCTTATGAGCTCACCCAACGGCACGGAAGGAGGTGCCCTAGAAGGGCTGGGTCCCCAGTTTAGAGAGAGAATCCAGAGAACGTAACCGTCCACCCAAGAAATGGTGATCGTGGTCGACCCTTCGGGGTAATCCTACCGTTATCTGAGGGTTTACCAGATATCTAAGTTACGTTAGAGAATACTTTATAGTCGACCGAAAAACAACTACAATGACTTTGAGTGTTTAAGTAGGATTTTAAGTATACCTTTAAGTTCCTTGGGTTTTATCGGTACTGGTAAATCTTTTTATTCTTGTTTCAACCTCCTGAATCCGAAGGGTTAAAGTTTTGAATGATGTGAATGATGTTTCGATATCTTTAGTTCTCACACTATGATCTTATTCCTGTCTGTATACCAGTTATCTTGTCTTTACTCTCAAGTCTTTATTAAAGAATGTAAGTTGACTAAAAGTTTTTTACACGAGGGTTTTAAGTTATCATGTGTTTACATGAGGGTTTTAAGTTATCATTTTTTAACAGAAAAATCGTTTACAAGGTTCTTGTTGATCGATTGGGGTACGTTTTTATATTCAAATTTTTTTTTTTTTTTTTCTATTCAAACCTACGGTTGAAGTGTAGTCTATGTTTTTAATTGAGTTTTACTTAATACCTGGATTTATGTTTCTCTATTTAGATACATTGAAATTTTTCTTTTATATCCTCATTTGAAAACACTAAACCCCAATCAATCCGTGACTAAGAAAATATGTTATGGTTTTCGTGCGTATCCCATTTTCTTATGAAAACATAAAGTTTTCTATGGTAGTTCTTTCATTTTCCTTTGAGGTACCTTACCCTCTTTTATAGACGTTTGATATATAGGTTATTCCCCGAACATAGACCTAAGTGTTTCTTGAGGACATCCAGTTGTCATTTTACTATTACGTTAAAAATTTTGACCCGTTTCTTAAACTTATCAAGAGGTTTCTTCTATATGTTTACCGCTTATCCTACGAGTTGAAGCCTGACATCGGATGGTCCGAGGAGGTAGGTACCCTAAGAGGTCCGTTCTCATCACCTTACCCAACGGTAAAGGAAGAGGTCCCCTAGAAGACCCGGGTCCCTAACTTGGGTCCAGAGGGCGTAACGTCCGTCTGCGAAATGGTAGACTCGGTAGTCCCTTTACGTATAGTTTTAGTGTCTCAAACGGTTCACCAGGTCACCAATTCTTAGGGGGACGGTTACGTCACCTGTGTCCAAGTTGGGGACCACTCCCTTCTAGGATGTACGTCGTCCCGTTGATTCTGATACGTACCGATGACTTCGGGTGTACGGATCTCGGAGACGAGACGTTGTTTACTTCGGGGGTGTTGCTCTTGGAGCACGTGGGGTTTCTTCTCATCGGGGACGACTGTTGATCTTCGGGTACACATCGTTGTTTCTGTGTCATGTAGGTTTTGTTTTGTTTTGTTTTTTTGTGACACTGTACGGTAAAGAGTATAAGAGTATGTGATCTTGTCGATGTTAGTTTGTTCACACTGCTCCTACACCCCTTTGGACTTGGAAAGATTGTAACGATCACTCTTACTTTTTACCATGTCGATGAAACATTTTGAAACTTGGGTAGTAAGGGGTTAAAACAGGGACCAGGATCCGTTAGTGATTAGATAAATAACAGAGATTTATAGACGGGAAAAAACCCGTAAGGTATATTCATTATACCCGAAAGGACCACCGAGTCTACCATTTCTTAGACGGACGTTGTGTCCTCCACGTTTTCTGAGTCCAAGCTAAGGACCCAGTCCTTCTAAGGGGGTCTCCTACTTTAGTGTTGAGTGAGGTTATAAGAACAGACCTTTTAAGGTACCTGTCTCCTCGGACCACCCGATGTCAGGTACCCAGGGTTTCTTCACCTGTACTGACTCGTTGATTGTGAAAGTGATTCATTGAAAGGAATATCTTCAGAAGTATTTGTCAGGTCATCAGTCCCCGTGACAGACCGTCCTAAAGTCTCTTTAAGAATAGGTGATTAGAGAACCCTCAGAAAACGTGGACGGTCTTTCACTTTCCCTTTCACTTCAGCGAGTCAGCACAGACTAAGAAACGCTGAGGTATCTGACATCGGGTTGTCCGAGGAGGCAGGTACCCTAAAAGGTCCGTTCTCATGACCTCACCCAACGGAAAAGGAAAAGGTCCTCTAGAAGGACTGGGTCCCTTACTTGGTCCAGAGGACGTAACATCCGTCTGCGAAATGGTAGACTCGATAGTCCCTTCGGGTGTCGAAGAGGGTTAACAAGACGGTCGGGTAGTCAATAAAACACGTAAATGACTTCAAACTTAGTTTCCGGTGAAAGAGACCCAACCAAAGGTCCCGTCGATGGGGTCGTCTAGTTCCGAGTTCAAAATGTAGTTGAGTTCCAACTAAGGAAGAACGTAGTTGGTGACCCTCACTGTCTTTACTCCTTCCTGACCCTCTTCCCTTCTCTCCCTTCCTCACCCCTCTTCCCTCTCTTCCCTTTTTCCTCCCTTCCTTCCTCTCTCCCTCCATCTATGTGTCCGACTTAAAAAGGAAAAAAGACGAACAGTTTCCTTTCTCCAAAAGGAAGAGGGATAAGAATCTCGTAAAGTCATACTTTTAAACGTAAATTTTTTGGAGCTTAAGGAAACTTTGTATACACAATCAGCGAGTCAACACGGGTTGAGAAACGCTGGGGTACCTGACGTCGGGTGGTCCGAGGACACAGGTTCTCTAAAAGGTCCGTTTCTGTGACGTCACCCAACGAAATTTTGAATTTATTCGGTATTCAGTCGTAATGTTTCGTCTGTGTCAAAAACAATTCCCGAATTCTCGGTAGAGAAACTTTACATTTGTAGTTCGTTCGGTCGGTGGGATGGGAGAGAGACACCCTTACCCAGGTTTGATATTGGTAGACGAACGTAATTTCTATGTTCAAACAAAAGGAAAAACAAAAAAAAGGAAACCCATTTCCGTTAATTGATCGTATCCACCGGTGGGGTTAATGGTCCATTTAAGTGTTATTTGATCCTTTCTTACATCTCGTTTGTCACCGCAGTTCAGGAGAGTGTGTTTCTGTTCAATGAAAGCAAAACTCCTGTTCATATCTTACCTGACATATACGACCGTATAAATTTTCCTACCCTAAAGAGAGACAACATAGAGTAATCACCTGACGACTTTACACGTGATGCTAAACCAAATTACGAATGAGTCATTATTTTGAAAGAAAGGATGTAGACACCTCTCCTTAAAGACTCAACCGTCCTCTAAAATAAAAATTAAAAAGGGGATTGTTAGTAGTGTAACATAAAAATTCATTTTTTCTTTTGACGTCTTGTTATATAGTATACGTATCATATGAAGTGTCATAAAAAATAAATTTTTTGATATCTAGATTTCCATGGACATAATGACAATTTTCAAAAAGGAAGATACTTCTTGATCTCTACTCCTTTACGGCCCGACCTACTTCCTGTTCTACCTTTAGTTCTGACGGTCCTCTTTATAGTTATTGGACTATGTGTCTACTGTGTTAGGAATACTGTCTTTCGTTTCTCCATGATTTCTCGGAGAACTACTTTCACTTTCTCCTCTCACTTTTTTGACCGAATTTTGAGTTGTAAGTTTTTTGATTCTAGTACCGTAGACCAGGGTGGTTAAGTACCGTTTATCTACTCCTTTGTTACCTGTCACTGTCTATAATAAAAGAACCCGAGGTTTTAATGACACCTATCACTGACGTCGGTACTTTAATTTTTCTGCGAACGAGGAACCTTCTTTTCGATACTGGTTGGATCTGTCGTATAATTTTTCGTCTCTGTAATGAAATGACTGTTTCCAGGCATATCAGTTTCGATACCAGAAAGGTCGTCAATACATACCTACACTCGCAACCTGGTATTTCTTCCAACTCGTGACCTCTTAACTACGAAAACTTGACACCACAACCTTTTCTGAGAACTCAGGGAACCTGTCGTTCCTCTAGTTTGGTCAGTTAAGATTTTCTTTAGTCAGGACTTATAAGTAACCTTCCTGACTACGACTTCGACTTCGAGGTTATGAAACCGCTGGACTACGTTTCTCGGCTGAGTGATCTTTTCTGGGACTACGACCTTTTCTGACTTCCGTCCTCCTCTTCCCCTACTGTCTCCTACTCTACCAACCTACCTTAGTGGTTGAGCTACCTGTACTCAAACTCGTTCGAGGCCCTCAACCACTACCTGTCCCTTCGGATCTTACGACGTCAGGGACCCCAACGTTTCAGCCTGTGTTGATTCGTTGACTTGACTTGACTCTCTACTCCTTAATATCAAAAATAAAATAGATGTAGACATTATCGATTAAAAATATTACTTGTGTAAAGTAATGAGAATATTACTTTCAATCGTTTTGTTGACTTTTAAGAATCATAAAAGTAATTAACTGTAATTTTTATAAAAAGTGTCCTTTGTTTATCAAAGAATTTGCTAGAAAGAAAAAAAAAGGGGAATTTCTTTAGGTATATTTATTACATCGAAAGTTCCGAAATAAGAAACATTCATCCATCACTCAAAACCCTGTGTCTTGTGTAGAATGGACCTGTTACTTACTTTCTGGTCAATATAGACGACAGGAGGTCTGTGTACGACCTTAACTCTTCTCCGACACCCATCCTTAAAGGACATCCCGGGACTCTTCCGTAGAAGTGACCAGGAAATATCCTCGGGAGATACGTAAAGGGAAACGGACATAACGATCCTAGTCACGTGGTCGGTGTCGGACCAACGAGGTTCGTCACTGATGTCCATGTCATCGGACTTGTTAAAAGTCGACGTTTTTTGCATTCAATGTTAAATGATAGTGTACATCTGAATTTAAGTATTACACATATAAATTTAATAGAAAAAGAAATTGTCTACTAAGTTGACAATCAGTTTTAAGGATAAAATAACACTGACAAGTTTACCGTATTATTTTAAAATTTCTCGGGTTATAAAACAGGTTGGATATTATCTCTACGGAGAGAAGAGAACGTTAGAATCCTATAGCCTCCGTCTGAAATCTCTGGTAGAGGACCTTTCGTGAATGAAATACTTAATCCTCTATTCCTACACCACTGTAAGGTATCTGACCTGTTATACTATGACTCTAAGTCGTTCAATAAAGACATGAGACACTAGATAAGATGTTAACAAATGAACACAGTGACATAAACTAAGATATACGTCCAAGTATAGTCCGTCAGAGACCTATCTGGACTCGTCTACCAGTTCAGACCAAAGTAGGGATCTTTCAAGTCTCCGACTGTCGTGACGGGATGTGTGTCACAACAGTAGGTGTGACGAATCTCGAGAGAAAAGTGAGTGCCCCCGTCGACGAGTACCATATGGTGAGGTATGTGACCGGTTTTCCCTTCCTCCGGTGCATCCGTAACCTCAGGTGCGTGACGAAGTACAACGACGTGGTGTACGTGAGGCTCGACGGCGACCATGTGAGGGGTGTCCGACAGGCGTTCCGTGTTCCCCAGGCTGTGACGAACCGTGACACCAATCGACCCTTCATTTGGGTTCTCTCTGTAAATTTCGAGGGTGGTACAGTCGATTCCAGTTTCCGAAACGTCACACACAACACGGGTGATTACACAGTACTTCAGTTAAGTCACCCAATGTAATTTGCATCTTCTTTTGTGTTTCAGGATCCAGTAGTTCATGACCAATCAGTACATATAAATATACGAACCCCCCTTTTTGACAAAAATAAAAGTTTCTGTTCCTGTCTATACTCCCTTGGTCGATTAAAAAGGTATTATCTTCCCCAAGATTATATCCTCTGGGTTCTACTTGAAGTGTTCAAAATGTTGGGTGGACTTATACGTTGTGATATAGAGACATATAAGATCCCTTTCTTGGTGTTGTAAGTAATTGAAATGGTTTCGTGGGTCCTAGGTTTTACCGACTTTTTAAAGGGATGTCCTTCCAATTTATTTATAATTACACTGAGGTGTCACTAGAGTTAAGAGAAGGTGTAGGGACGTAAGGAGTGTGTTTAATATTATGGAAGGATTTTACTCTATACTACAGTTACCTCAGGTCAGAAGGTTTTCGTAGGTGTTTTGAGGTTGATGACGGATAGTCTGGGGGACGTCCTCCTGTTACCAGTTCCCGAACAGACACACGACGTGTACGGTGGGGTACGGACAGAAATACTTTGACTCTACACGGATCTCGCTTCGAAGTTCGGTTGAGGTTCACCTCCGAGGAAGTCGTGAGAGGACGTCGCAGTAACGCGACTTCCAAACGAAAAGGAAAGGACAACAAGTCGACGATTCAGGATAGGCTGAGAAACGATGGGATACCTGACGTCGTATGGTCCGAAAGGACAGGAAGTGATAAAGGACATCAAACGAGTTTAAGTACAGGTGACTCAGCTACTACGATAGCTTGGTAGAGTAAGAAACGGTGGGAGAAGAGGATGGGAGTTAGAAAGGGTCGTACTCCCAGAAACGTAGTTCACCGGTTTCATGACCTCGAAGTCGTAGTCAGGAAGGTTACTTTTAAGTCCTAAATAAAGGAAATCCTAACTGACGAAACTGGAGAAACGACAAGTTTCCTGAGAGTTCTCAGAAGAGATCGTAGCGTTAATCTTTCGTAGTCAAGAAACCGTGAGTCGGAAGAAATACCAGGTTGAGAGTGTAGACATGTACTGATTACCTTTTTGGTATCGAAACTGATATACCTAGTAACAGCCGTTTCACCACAGAGACGAGAAAAATTATGTGACAGATCCAAACAGTAACGGAAGAAAGACTCCTCGTTCACAGAAGATTAAAGTACCGACGTCAGTGACAAGTTTCACTAAGACCTCGGGTTCTTTTATTTTAGACAGAGACGAAGGTGAAAAAGGGGAAGATAAACGGTACTTCACTACCCTGATCTACGGTACTGGAATCAAAAAAATTACAACTTAAAATCCGGTCGAAAAAGTAAGAGTAGTTCTCCGGGAAATCGAGGAGAAGTGAAAGACGGTAATCTCACCATAGTAGACGTATAGACTCAAACAGTTATAAAGAGGACCGTTAGAATTAAGGTCGAGCATTAAGTAGGTCGGACCGTAAAGTGTACTATATGAGACGTATATTCAATATATTCATCCTATGTTATATGTCAGAACAACATGAGGAAAGGGTCAAAACTTGGCTAATCAACAAAGTACAGACCAAGACAACGGAGAAGTGGGTGTCCTGATGTGGTTAATAAAAAGAGGGGTAACTGTGATAGAAAGTCATAGGGACGGCACTAGACGAACGAAAAGACTAAAAAAGAAATCTAAAAAACAAGATAGAAGGTGTCGTAAAGAGACGGTTGTGGATCTTTAAACGGAAAATCTAGTTAAGAGTTATGAAAAACACCAATTGTTTGGTTAGTTAGAGTGACAATTTATTGTTATAAGATTAATCTTATAACAACAAATCAATGATTTAACACATACTGAGAAAACGCTAGGGTACCTGTCTCAAGAAAACAGGTACCCTAAAAGGTCCGTTCTTATTATCTCACCCAACGGTAAAGAAGAGGTTCCTAGCTTGGACGTAGAGGGCGTGACGTCCGTCTAAGAAATAATGACTCAGTGGTCCTTTTACGATCAATAAAAACCAAAACAAGTATCGAGTATGATGAAGGAAGACGAAATTTTTAAGACGTAATAGGAGACGAAGTATACGAACTTTAGTTATGAGGTGAACATAAAAGTACTTTTAAAGTGTTGTGAAATAATACGGAGGATGTCAAAGAGAAAGTTACTTACAGGTCATTACGTATTGTGTTGGTATATGAATGGTCCGGAAAGTGTCTGTGATGGTAACTCACCTAACTACGTCCAACGTCGGAAATTCGGAGCTCATGACCCAAGACTGTTCTAGGGTGTCTTAGGTCGCAGTGACCCGAGTCTACCGTAGGTGACATCACTTGATAAACACTTGCCCCTGTATAGAAGGGTCGTGGTTATCCTGTGCAACTAGAAGGCTTCCGGTTGGGTACCCCAATTCCACTCGAACCTGACATCCGTTTTGTCTGATACTTATATTAGTTACAGAACTGGTTTTGATCGAAGATCTATTTTTGATGATTCAATGTACATAGGTTTCCTGTGTCCTTTTGGAGGAATAGGGTTTAGTCAGTACCACCTAATCACGTCTGCAAATAAAAATACAATGAATAGTAAGGACCGTGAAATTATACCGGTAAATTTTTCCTATCCTTTCTGTAGTTTCTACAGTCTCTTCTGTAGTTTTAAAAGTGTCTCTAATTGTCGTTTCATTATTAGTTCAAGGATTTAAAGATACGAGATACTGTTTACGATACTTGTCTATCGGTGGGAGTTCGACCAACTTTATAGATAAATATGTACTTTATGGCATAGTCATACATACTTTGTAACCAATATACGGGTAACAATAGATTCGAACAAAACCCTCGAGACCGATCCAATCTACTAACTTCTAAGGATGCAAGTCGATCCCTCCGTCTCGTATAACCGGCAGTTATTTAAAATATCCCTTATTATTCAGTTACTTAAGGACCCTTAAGTAAGGATCCTTTCAGACAGAGAACGAGATGACTTTACAGGAAGAACAACGTCAAATTTTTTTTTAAAACACGTTTCAAATCAGGTCTTTATTTTCTATAAAATTGAAAACGATCAATGTTTTGTTTTACATGTCATAAAGGTAAGACCCCTCCTTTTTTATTTGTACTTATACACACGAGTCAGTGAGTCAGCACAGGTTGAGAAACGCTGGGGTACTTGACATCGGGGAATCCGAGGAAACAGGTACCCTAAAAGGTCCGTTCTTATTACCTCACCCAACGGTAAAGGAAGAGGTCCCTTTTACGAATAATTCTCTGAAATTTTTATCGTTATTGTTGTGGTGGGTTTTCAACAATGAAAATCAACATCACTCACTATAAATAAATGAATATCCCTATTTTGACTAGAGAGGATTCCGGGTCGATGTCGTTAAGGAAGGGTAAGTCAGACGTGGTCAATACGTTTGAATGGACGTCGAGTGGGGAGTTAGAGGTATAGAAACTAGTTACGTGTCTCTCAGGTCGAGTAAGGAAGACAGAAGTCCTCAATGGAGAAAGACAAACAGTCGAACGGAGACAGGATGTCCAATGTCGCGGGAAAGAATAAAAAGGTTTGTTTGGTCCCGAGATTCAGATCTAAATATCGACACCTTCGTGGAATGAAATCAACAGAGAGTTGGCAGTTAGACTAGTGTTCTGATACTTAACCACTTTCTCGTGACAGAACACCCATAGTCAATTGACTCCCACCCTGGTGACAAGATCCTGAGACCTGATTTTTTGTGTTTTACAGTGAGAACATATAGTTGATGTTCGACGGGTTCTCGTCACCGACCTGTCCTTCTCTTGAACTCCGGAAAGACACGAGTCTTTGAGAATTTTTCTTCTACGGGAGAGGAAAACTCGATTAATCTAGATTCTTTCTGGGTATATACAGGTAAAAAATCCTATTAATTGTAATTTAGTATAATATATGATATTATTAGGGACTTTGGACCGAATTAAGTTGAGTCGATTAATTATTACCGTGGGTTGAGGGGGTAGGGTCGTCTTGGATCCCTATTTTATCTATACTTTATTAGATATCTATGGTGTCCTATACACGTATACAGTTGTACAATGATAAGTTATATGTATATTGATAATTATACGTTAAATTAGTTTATACTGATTATTTTTACACAACCTTTAAAGTTCTATTCTTTCTTATATATTATGACTTCCTTCTCTGAAACTGTCACGGTAAGATGTCAGATAATGTGACGTGAATGATCGTAAGGAGGAGGACGGTTCGTGCAGTGTCCATTCGACGTCAATACGAGAGACGTCTTTCCACCTATGATCTTTGAATTCAAGGTTCCTAAAATTGAGTGGTACGAGACACTACTGACGTACTAAGCGTCGACGAATTCCTGTTTAAGATGGAAGAAGACTCAACATTCTCTTCGGTTTTTCCGTAACACCAAGGACGTCCTGTTAAAACGTAACAGTATTCAGAGGAACCGTCATCATTAAAAGTTTGTACTCAAAGGTTGGTTTACGGTCGGTTACGGTGTCTATAAAAGAAATAATTTCTTCCCTCTCTTTTGTTTCTCCAAATCCTTAGTGTGTTTTGATGAATATAATGGTGAGACTTGGTGACCTTTAGATTTATCATAAAAACTCAAGTTAAGATCTATGAAGTAAACCTGCACCACTGACATAGTCTGTATAATGGTTCCTAGTTTATGTCTTATTTTTCTTAAAAATTTTACAAATAGTCGGAATAAAGGACCTGGAGTTTACGTATACGACTCCAGTTAGAAGGGTACAGAATCTCTTTTTGTAAACAAACTGTTCACAATTTGAATATTTGGTAGAAAACTTCTTGTTAATCTTTCTTGTGATTTTAAGATTTATTTTTCATCTTTTTACTTATACGTAATGACTTTTCTACCCCATCTTTTGATGTTCTTGTCTTCACTCAACCACTCACTTGTTCAGATGTTTTCTGTGTGACAAAAGTGTAGTTCACCCTCCATTTGAGTTCAATGTGTTATGTAGGGTTTTCACTCTGCCTTTCTCGGAAAGCCCCTTCATTCGGTTTGGTCCATTCAAACATAGACGAGAACACTGGAGGGACTAAGGTGTTTTTCTCGACGTGTCTTCAATATGTACAAAGGACCTTCTGTCACGTACTCGTTTCGTTGAAGTAATCTTGTTGTCATGGGACCTCATGGGACAAGTAGTCGTCGGTTACTCTACTTCCCTTTCAGTGTCCTTTCCCTAGTAAATTCTCGTCTATTTCTGATCGAGGAGTTTCACACCGTAGTCACAGTAACGAACAACTTTACGTCTAGGATCCCGGGGTGGTGTTTAGACACGATCTACGACCGAAAATCGTTCTGGGGGTCCATGAGACGACACATGAGTTCAAACACTACATTATTCCATTTCTTGTTCTTCAGGTGAGGTCGTTCGTCTTAGTCCATGAAGGTTTCCTGTAAGTTCTCCCCGGGTCATCTCGGGTCGATGGGATATGAAGATAACATGTCTCAGTGTCGTCTGGTGGAGGACCCGAAGGACCGATTCGTTTATGTAGTATCTCAAAGTCGGTACCGACCAACCGAAGTCCGAGTGTTGAATAGTAGGACTTGGAGTCTTCACGATATTTAACCCGATAGACCCCGACCCCAGTAAAGTCCTTCACGACGACTGTTCCCGTAGAGAGGAAGGGAAGAACAGTCTTCCACGACTGTTGGACTGGGGTTACCAGTTATACTTTGTGTGAAGTATTTCATGGGTCGTCTGACCGGTGACTCTGACGACGGAAGATGAGGGTCCAATGGTGACGTTACCCCACCCCTGTTGTCTCGTCCGAGTTGCTGTGCCTCAGTTCAGCACTAAGTTAAGAGGTGTCGTCGTCCTCTACGAAGTGAACGCAAGTTTCCTACCATCTTCGTTTATGAATTCTTCATATAAAGACGAATTTTTTATTGTTGGTGTTATTACCTCACCCCCTACTTACCTATTTTACTCAAGATGGGAAAACGACCCAAGTTAGATGTAACGTGTCATAACTGTCACTCACGCACACTTCAGAAACCTGGGTAGGTGTAGTTCTACGGAGACGTTGCGGATGGCCCGTCCCGCTACGTGAGGACTAAGGCCCCGAGGGTGACCGTCAAGACCAGGTCCCGTGTCGAGGATGTCGACCAGAAGAACAATGTTATTATGTAGCCCAATAGGAACCCCGTGACTAGTATGAACTTTTACCTCTAGATCTTATGTTACCTGTTTTCGAAAAGAGAATATAGGTGTCTCTCTTGAGTACCACTCCCGTTGCTCCTACGATTTTTGTTGTCTCAGATTGACTCCTTCGTTTGATGTTTGTTTGTCTATTTGTTTATTCTACATCCACTTCGTCGTGACGTCACCTTTGTAAGGTCTCTTTACAAGTTCCTGTACGTTCCTAGACCGTTCCTTTATCACCTAAGAGAATTTGTGGTACAAAGTTGAATACGTAGTCATTTTACACTTTCAACTTGGACGACGAAAAATTTAGTAGAGGATTTGTCATATTTTTAAAATATAAGATACTATACGAAATGGTTGACTGTTTCTTATAGAATATTTGGCAGTTTTTAATATTTTCAACTCGGTAAGAAAAAAAACGGAATATTAAATTATTTTTAGTATTTATATTCGTATTTAATCCGACTCAGTTTTATATTACATTCTGTTCTAAAACGGTTCAGATAATAAAGGTGTTAAATAAAACCGTCGATGTGTGGACTGAGTGAAAATTAGAGTTCAGGATTTGACGAGGGGTTGGATCGTAGCCATCTCCCTCGTGCTGTAATGTTTGAAGTGTGGTTCTTGGATCGGGAATTGGTGTCGGTACGGATCCCTGACCCCGTATAAGTCTCATTGTCAGAACGGAAGAAGATTTTGTGTTTGTAGTTAGGAGGACCGATCCTCTTGGGAACCTTAAACCTGTATATCTCGTAGAGAACGATTTTCTTTGAACTGAGTTGTCATTTTAGGTTTAGTTATGGTTTCTAAAGTTTTTATTAAGACCCGATCATAAATATGGTATGTGTGATTTTAGATATAGATATAGATTGGGGTGGACCCTAAAAAGATAGGAAACTTTAGGGACTCTTTGACTGGACCGGAAGACACGTCGACACCAAGTATCCCTGTGTTACCAGTAACGTGGTGACCGTCGGTAACCACAACCGACACGTCGACATTGTTAGGCACTCGACCAGTGTGGACAGTACCAGTTTTTGACACTTCTCTTCCTTTTGAGTAGTTGACACTGTCGAAGAAAAGTCTTTTCAGTGTCAGGGAATGTCGATTACAACTCGTGTTATACTGACTACGTTTTGTTGTTGTTTTTTCATTGTTCCCGACTTTCATTGTACTCCTCACTTTGACCGTCCTTTTATTTAACCACACAAGTCCAAATTTGTCATAAATCTTTATTCATTTGTTATACTTCTTTTCGGTAAAACATGAGGTGGGAGGGTTGTTTTCATGTGTCTTCTACTTTTCGTTATCTTATTAAGTTGTTATTCCCTTTATCCAGACCAAGAAACTTCTGAGAAGAAGGGTTCTTTCTTTAGTTGATCGTTAAGTCACTTGTGGTTCTCGACGGGTCCTCGGTTTGTTTCTTCATATCCTCTGGTTCGGTAAAGAGGATCGATATTTCCGTTCCGACGAGACCCACGTCCTTCGTCCGTCGTGTCTCTTAGGGGTTTTTCCGTTATGTGAATATACATTCTTTAAGACCCAATGATGTCTGGACAACTAAAGGGTCACTGGGATCTACCCAGTTCCAGTCGTTACTTTCTCTTCGATGTGTTGAAGACCGAGTAGATAAGTTGGTAAGTACCCGTACCGTGTACCATCTTAGGTACCTGTTCTTTTCCGTCCCGCGTGGGAGTGTTTCTAGGATCGGTGGACGAGGACTCCGACGAGAGGGACGGGAACGATAGTGAGGTACCGGACCCGGGTGTGTCTTTCGTCTCATTTGGTCCTTCCACTGTGACCTCTACTCAAGTATTACCTAGTAGATTCCCTTAATTTATGATAAAGGATATTTAGACGTGTAAATTAAACTTGAAAAACTGTATACCAATTTTTTATTGATGAAGTGACGAAAATAGGGAAAATCCTCTACCACTGATCGGGATTTTTCAATACCAGTAGAACCAAGAGGTCGTGAGTGTTCTGGTGGTTACTTGGACCTTTCAACTGACCTACAAGAATGACTCCTAAATACAAGTCAAATTAAACCTTGTAAGGTCCTATCAACTTTCGACGGAGACAGGTAGTATTGAGTGTATCATTGATGATATGGTACCATTGGGATTGTCAATTCTTTAAGTTAGTTGTATGAAATTTATTTGACTTCACTTTTTTATTAAACGTCTCTGTAAAAAGAATGAAAATTTTCTGAAAGAGTGTATACTGAAGTGACATAACGTGATACGACTAACAGTCTTTTTTTTCCCATTATTCTTCGACTCATCCATTCCACTTCTTTTGAACCTGTTATGTTCCCCACCAAGATCTTCGTCCCTAGTGACAAGTAGAAGTCGTTGACGGACGGAACGGTAGTGACGACACGAGTTGATCTCTCCAATCTTTTCTTATTATGAAACGTTTCTGTCATTGAGATGGAGATAGATAATCTTGTTAGATGAAGTTGTATCGTAAAGACCTAATCGGGAGAATTAGAATAGGAACTAAGGTCGAACACAAAGAAGGTCAGGTCGTAAAGAGTACTACATGAGACGTATATTCAATTTATTCGTCCCACTGTTATATGTCGGAACTGCATGAGGAAAAGGATAAACCTTGTTCAGACAACAAGGTACAGGTCAAGATTGACAATGAAGGACTGGACGTATGTCTAAAGATTTCTCCGTCCAATCCACCAGACCATAAGGGTAGAGAAAATCTTAAAAGGTGTCAAATAACACTAGGTGTGTCAGTTTCCGAAACCATATCAGTTATTTCGTCTTTATCTACAAAAAGACCTTGAGAGAACGAAAAAAGTACTAGGTCGCCTACAACCGTTAAACTAAAGACCAAGGAGACGGAAAAGATTTTGGTCGAACTTGTAGTCCCTCAAGTGCCAAGTGTATAACGACTTCGGACCGAACCTCTTAAAACTCGTAATGAAATGATCGTACACTCTACTCACGTCTCATGTCGGACTCTTTGCGACCTGACCTTCTTTGTGTTCGACCTTAGTTCTAACGGCCCTCTTTATAGTTATTGGAGTCTATACGTCTACTGTGGGGGGAATACCGTCTTTCACTTCTCCTTGATTTTTCGGAGAACTACTTTCACTTTCTCCTCTCACTTTTTCAACCGAATTTCAAGTTGTAAGTCTTTTGCTTCTAGTACCGTAGACCAGGGTAGTGAAGTACCCTTTATCTACCCCTTTGTCACCTTTGTCACAGTCTGAAATAAAAACCCCCGAGGTTTTAGTAACGTATACCACTGACGTCGGTACTATAATTTTCTGCGAATGAGGAACCTTCTTTTCAATACTGGTTGGATCTATCATATAAGTTTTCGTCTCTGTAATGAAACGGTTGATTCCAGACAGATCAGTTCCGATACCAAAAAGGACACCAGTACATACCTACACTCTCAACCTGACACTTCTTCCGACTCGCGGCTTCTTAACTACGAAAACTTGACACCACAACCTCTTCTGAGAACTCTCAGGGAACCTGACGTTCCTCTAGGTTGGTCAGGTAAGACTTCCTCTAGTTGGGACCCTAAAGAAACCTTCCTTACTACGATTTCGAATTTGAGGTCAAGAAACCGGTGGAGTACGCTTCTCAACTGAGTGACCTTTTCTGAGACTACGACCCTCCTTAACCCCGGTCCTCCTCTTCCCCCGTAGTGCCTGAGTTACCTGCACTCACACTCACTTGAGGTCCTCTACCACTACCTGTCCCTCCGGACCGCACGACGCTAAGTACCCCAACGTCTCAGCCTGTGCTGACTCTCTAACTTGACTTGACTTGACTTAGAATAGGAATTACAGTCTTGACGCATTAAGTTACACCATCGGTGATTGGTGTACATCAAAAATAAAACATAAAGAAAAACCGACGGTCGTACGTCTTAGAATCAAGGGACAAGTCTCTACATTGGACACAGGGGACGACGTCTTGTCACCTCAGAATTGGTGACCTAGCGGTCCCTTCAGGGGTGTACATCAAAAATTAAATCAATTTTATATTTTTAAGCAAAGAAGTCGGTGTGGTCAGAGTAAGGTTCACAAACTATTACTGTCTATCGATCATCGATTCTATACCCCTGTCACGTCTTTATTTGTAGATCCAAGACTTCAACCATCTTTTCCCCTAAGGGACCACCGAGTCTACCATTTCTCAAACAGACGTTGCATCTTCTGAGTCCAAGTTAGGGACCCAACCCTTCTAAGGGACCTCTTCCTTTACTGTTGGGCGAGGTCATAAGAACGGGCCTTTTAGGGTACCTGCCTCCTCGGACCGTCCGATGTCAGGTACCTTAACGTTTCTCAACCTGTACTGACTCACTGAAGTGAAAGGAAAAGGAGATCTCATCCATATGTTTCAGATCCGTTACAATTTTTACAAAAAAGAAGTAGTAATCGTTTGTCGTCTGTACCGTACAAAGGTAGGTGATGTGTTTACAAATGTTTGGTTAAAAGTTTGTAGGTATTTCGTAAACGGATACAATAATGAGCTTATTAAAACCTATTATTTTACTTGTGACTTTCAAGTGTATCCTATTCACGGAAGTGTTAACTCTATTCTAAAATTTAATTGATGTAAAATTCTTCTCCTTGTTTTTTTGTATGGAGAAAATCTTTTTGTAAGACTGAAATAGAAAAGAACGCGAAGTCCACGGTCGAGGGTCCTCTGTGTGACTCTACTGGGACACAGGGTGTGTGTGGCCTGTGGTCCAGGACGACGTTCTGTTCGTCGAAGTGAGACCACACGAAGTGTGACAAGGCTACACTTATGATCCTACAGTGACTCCTCCTCTGATAATTTTGGTGGTTTATGTATGTACCAAGATTTTCTTTTTTTTTCTCTCTTTTTCTCAAATGACCTTTGGATGTATTTGTTTACGTACTATATGAAAAATATTAGAAATCTGTTTGGAGTGTATAGTTTTCAGGACATTTTTCATTATAAAGTTCTAGAGTTTTTAGTGAGAATATGGAATGAAGGGTTTAAGGTTGGAAAGTGTTACCGGACACTGATCAGTCTTGTCAATGTTATTGGATAGATAAGAAGACCGACGATCGTATCTATTTCCGAGAGATTAGTTTTGACACATTACTTTTGTCTGGTTATTCTTTCTCTACTCACGTATATCTTTAAATTACGTGTCATGTTCGACATATAGTCACCTTGTCTACTAAAGAGAAGGTTGAGACTATGCGGTATTAGACGGTCCTCAAATCATGATTGGGTGTTACTCCATAGTTCGTTAAGTAAGAGTGACACAGAGTTAAAAGGGGTTTAGTTGTCTCCTGATTAATTTCGTATTTCTAAGGCACCGACGTAAAAATGACATAGACTTTTGCCTGTATAAAGTCATTGGTTTTTACTTGTGGTCCAAATTAAAAATTGAAGTATAGCCGAATGAATCATAGTGTAATACATCATACCTAAGTTGATCAGTTAAATAACGAACTTGGTTTATTCGTGGTAGACGGAGGGTCATGTCGTCCATAAGAATCGTTAGGACTTATGAAGACCAGTGTAGCCGGTACACTCCCATCCGTCTCAGGAAGTTTCTCCGAACCTCGTTACTTGACCTTTCTTCTCGACGTAGACGGCGTCAGAGTTACGGGGGTCGGGTGCGAAGAAGGACGGAGGGGGTTTTGGTGTTCCTGTTGTTGATTCGCTTCGTGTCGACCGGGTTAGACCACGAGTTAATTCCCTTGGTAGTAAGTTTTGTACACTGATAGAACACTTAGTTTCAAAGCGGAATCCATTTATGAAGTGTTTTAATTTGATTGGTAATGTCGTCTTTAATTGTGTTGTGACATTTATTTGATATGATGTCATTCTTTTCACAACCTTTTTATAGTTTTATTGGTACCAAAAAAAAGGATGCACTGAGGGAACAGTACGGGACGGGGGAGGTTGGGATACGTATGTGTGTCTTTGTATGTCCGAGTTTTTGAGGCGACCCTAATATGTTTTTATTTGTGTAATACTGAGTCCGTTCGGTAAAGGTTAAAACTAAGTACCAATTTGATGTAGTATACCATTTGACAGTCGAGAGACTCAAGTATATTTTGGAGGTTTATAAAACTATCTTTTAGGTAAATAAACGATTAATAGTAATACCATGATTATCGACGGTAAATCGTTTACGGATAATAGACGGTTCAGGATACGACCCTTTTGTATTATTTCTACTTTTCTCGACTCCGGTCCGTAGTGGTGTCCATTCTACTATTGTTTTAAATGGGTGGCGAAAAGGCTACTTTTCGTAGTTGTCCGTAAATGATCTTTTGAAATTCCGAAAAGGAATGACTCCGTTATGTATAATGTTAAATTCTATTGTAGAGTTTAATATTAAATTTTTTAGGAAGGTGAAATTAGATATGAATAGTTTATAAAGATGATATTCAAAGTAACGATTTAAAGTTGATTTACAAATAAACACTTTCTGCAGGGAAAAAGGTTACAGATTCAAAAGAAGAAGGAAGTGTAGAGGTTCTATCCAACGAAAGAAAAAAAAAAATAAAATAAAAATTTTAAAAAATAATAAAATTGTCGTTTTGTAAAACATAGCCCCATATCGTTTAGTTGTTACAACACTATCAAAGTCCACTATCTAACGAAAGAATAGAAGGGAGTAGGTTCCAGTTAATGGAGTAGATTGAACTTAATACTGTTTTCTTTTAAACTTTTGTTTCCCTTAGGATTGTATTATATGTATCCGTAATATCGTAAATTTATCAAAGTCCTGACTATTCCGGTTCTTAAAATTTTCTTCATTTGTTGTCATTAGTGTTGTCTTTGTTTTTACTCTTTTAATTGTTGTACTAATCTGATAAAATTGTTTATTTTTATTCCATGTTCAGTGTATCGGTGAAACCTCGAGGAAATATTCTGTCTACGAAAAGGTCCCCGTCTAAATACTTCTCGAGACACTCAAACCCGGTCTGTGAAGGTTTACTACGTTACCTTGTGTCACGTCTGAAGTCTATTATGTCTCTGGACTTGACACACTTGGCGGTGTCTGAACTCGATATACTTCGTGGTCTTAGAGGGTGGAGACAAGGGTATTGATTCAATAAAAACTTCACGGGAGAAAAATTTTTAGAAAGAAGTGGTGAGTCTGTTTTCCATTCTTTACGTTGTTGGATTCGTGGTGTTTACTATCGTTTACCGTCTCCCATATTCTGTCATTGACGTGTGTTGAAAACAACAGGATACGTGAGTCTGTTGTGGTTTCTGTCGAATGAAGATTCTGGTGTAGTTGTTTGTACCGTAATCTTCATTAAGTTTAGGTGTAGTTTATAAAATTTATATTTAGTCCTTTAGGTATGGATTGTATTAAGACACTTTGTGTTTACTCTATTTCATTAGGACGTTTATTATACATTCAAGTTATAGTGAAGTGTAAAATGAAGTAAAAGTAAAATTTGTATTCTCTTTTCCTCGTTCGAGAAGAAGTTAATGGACAACATATTCTGACGGCTCACCGGTTTAGACAACTGTAGTACCACCTCTAGTCCAGACCCTTCGTGACTGGTAGCCAGTGTTAGATCCTCGTTCTTTTTGTGTGAAGTCTTCCCTGGTGATAAGTATTAGTTACCTGTGACCGTAAAAGAAACCCTTTCTTCTGACATTATTTGTGTTTGTATCGAGTGTCAAAAAGAATCTGTGTGGTAATAAAGACTCAATTTTGAGTCGTTGTTGTCTAGTCGTTCCGTACTTTTTTTCCATCCTGAGATGTCGTTAAGATTAATTACTTACGTTACTTTTGAGTCGTGTTGGTTTTAAATTATGTATTTAGATTAATCACTTACGTGGGTTGAAGGTACTGTAGGAATAGTGAGTGAGACAACGGGTAGTCATAATGGGTGATGTTACATAAGATTGAATTAGTTTAAAATGTAAAAAGTTTCGAATGCATTCATTTCGTACATGTAAGGTATTACTAAAAGGTAAGATACAACGAAACGGGTTTGAGTCATTGATCTTATCCTTTTATGTTCATCTTTTAATTTTGATGTTATTATTATTATTATTGGTTGAAATAGATTAAAAATTTTCCAGGAAAGGATCTAGGGGGTCTAGATGAATAAAAGGAAACAAGACTAGGTTTGATTGTTAGAGAGAAGACCTGGAATTATGGTTGATCACAACGGTTTGGTATGGTTACAGACTGAGTGACAGAGGATAAGGGTTTGTGCGTCTGAAAGTGTGAGTGTGAGTTAGATCTGTAAATAAGTCGGAACTGTTGTTTTCGAAAGTGACGAGGGTGGGTCGGATTTGAGACACCACAAGGAGTGTACGTCTTGTCTCCGGTAGTTGAGGGTGTCGGAGGACGAAGGAAGGGATTTTGGTCCCACCGTCCTCGGGAAGGAGAGCAGTGCGAACTGAAGATGGTGTCGTAAATTTATACGGGATGCTCCGTAAGTTGAATGGGGAAAAGAACGGAAGTGACTGTTCCCAAAAAAACAAACAAAAATTCACTTTACAAAATTCACTTTTGTGACGACACAAATAGAGTTGTACGTAATGAAGAGTCGAAAGATATGAGACCTAGAAAGGAGACACAGATCTTCCATTACTTACTGGAGAACCAACGTTTTAGACTTTCTGAGAAGTCAGGAATAAAATGGAGTAGGGAGACAGACAGAGAAACGCTGGGGTGGCTAACATCGGGTGGTCCGAGGAGACAGGTACCCTAAGAGGTCCGTTCTTATGACCTCACCCAACGGTAAAGGTAGAAGTTTCCTAGAAGGGCTGGGTCCCTAACTTGGGTCCAGAAGACGTAACGTCCACTTACGAAATGGGAGACTCGATGATCCCTTCAGTAGGGAGACGTCGGTGACCATTGACGAAGGAGTGTCCAGGGGTCAGAACGGAGTGAAGACAGGATGAAGAGGTTGTACGAAAGCGTCAGAGGTAAGAGAAAGTCCGAAGAAATACCTAGATGGGGAACCAAGAAACGAACAAGGACTACTGTGTACGAGGGATATCTTTCAAGTAGGGGAGGATGTAAAAGGGGTGACTAAAGATATGAAGAGACAGAGTGTCAGTAGAGGTGAACTTGTACGAGAGTTTAAGTTAAATGAGTGAAGGAGGGTCTAAGACAGGAAGATCAAGGTCAGAATTCCCCTTTTTGTTTTGTTTTGTTGGTAGATGATGCGGGTGTGGTCTATAGTCTCTTCCTACGACAGTGACGAAAGTTTTGTGTCTAAGGATCATTAAGAGTTTGGATAAACAGAGAAAAAGGAGTGACAATGAAGGTGTCGGAACCGAGTTTGGGAGGATTCTTGAAAATAGTTATCGGAACAATGTGTAGGATGGGGAGGGGTTGATGTGTAGTGTTACGGTGTGTCTCTAGAGGGAGTCTGTGTTTATGTCAAGATAATGGAGAAGAAATTCTAAGAAGTTTTTCGTATTTGGGAAGTCGTGTTGTGTCGTTCAGGGAGTTCAAGACTGGTGTGTCGACGAACGAAGATCAAGACGGCCTTCGGTGAGAAGGGACTACACGACGATCCTATGTCGGTCTTGATTGATAAGTCTCCGGGGTTCAATACATCGTATCAGAGAATTGTGGAGACACAGAGATGTGTACCCCAAGGAAACTGACTCTTCACGATGGATTGGACCAGGTCGACTGAAGGGTCACAAGAATCCTGGGTCGAACGTTCCGGGAAGAGTTCTTCCGAAAGGGATGGTACACATTTTGTCTGTCGATCACCTTTCGACGACATATCGTGTCTGTCGAGTCGAGTCACGAGACACTACTGGATCTCCCCACCCTCCTCCCTCGGTCCCTCCGAGTTCTTTCTCCCCTATATACATATGTATATCGACTAAGTGTGACGACGTGTCGTCTTTGATTGTGCTATGACATCTTGTTAATATGGGGTTAATTTTTTTTTTTTTTTTTCTGAAAGGACTGACGTTGGGAATATGGATTCTCAATATCCTACAAGTGTCCGCAAGAGTATGCAAGAAGAGTCCGTTTATTGTGGGATTTAACGTCACTATAACAGACGAGCTAAGAGACGAAAGGGGTGGTACTCCGGTTCCTGACATTGGATAAGGGAAATGTTAGGGGTTACATGTTCGAGTCACCGAACGCGAATTTACAGACAATTTTTTCTTGTCGACTGCTATAAATGTGTTTTCTTAAAGATTATAAACAAAACGTACTTGGTTATAACGGGAGAAGACCAGTTATGTTAATGGTGTGGTTTATAAATTTTATACGGACAGGTTCATAATGTAGTTCGTACATACTTTTGTCAAAGTTCCCTTACTTATGTCGATCTGAATTTGGTTGAGTTGTGTTACGACCACCAGTGTTACTGTATTATGTGATATATTCCGAAAATAAATATTGTGTCCTCTCGGGTTAGTGGGGTTAGGTAGTTTCCTCCCTGAAATTTTCTTAGTCTATATCTTCATTACGAAAAATTATATAATGCTAGTCAGTTAAATTGTAATTTTTAAGGTAGACCTGGAGAAAGTTTGTCGAACTGGTGATAATTGATGTCTATAAAAGACAAAGAAAATTTTACGTCCAATACCTATTTTTGCTAAGAACTTCGGTTTTACCGAAACCCTTTGAATGGTTACAGTATTCGGTACTTTAGACTTCTCTTCGTAAACCGGGGTACCGAGTACCTACACAGTAACACACACAAAGGAGGTTTGTGGTCGTACCAAGGTGAGTGATAGTGTCGACACACGTTCATTGCCTTTTTAGCCGACAGGAATTCTTACCAGGAAAACTCAAATAAATTTTTATTATTTATGTTCCAATCAAGAAATCTTACAAATAGTAGATAAACAATTATGTTTGTATTGGTAAAAGAATTGAAGTCTAGGTTTACACGTTTATGAAAATGTAAAAAGAGACATATCTTCATTAAAAAAGTTGTTATTTGTACATTTTAGTTTTCTACATCTTAAAACTATTTGATACAACTCAGAATTTTTATAAGTATGGGATAGTGAGATATTAAGATCAAAGACTCATCTTTAGTACACTTTATATCTACCTTCGAATGTATGTTAGAAATGCTTATTCTGTTCTCGATCTTTGGTTTTGAAAGTTGACATATCCGAGTCATATGGGTGTACTACCTCATAATGTGTCAGTGATTTTTATTGGTAAAATTGATATCTATTATACATAGGTATGACTCCAGAGTTTATACATTCCTTTATGTTTTTCGTCTCTTTGATGACGAAATATTAATAAAGTATTGAGTTTAAACGGTATATAAATAATTCTAATCGTATGAAACATATCTGGTTTTCTCTCATCTTACTCCACTCGAGATTAGAAAACCCATGACTCAGGTAGAGACTACTAAAGTACCTTACTATGGTTATTGACTGGGGTTACTATTGTAGAACCAGTAGTTTTTTTCCAATTTTTCGTTTGAATTCATGTTGTCACACGTATTTGAGTCGATACATCTTGTCAAATAAGGAATCCTGAGACTTCTTGATTCACCATGACTCACATACCTTTGCCTTTTTGTCATTTTTGTTTTTTGTTTTGTGTTCCAAGATTAGTTGAATGATGTTTTAATATCTATGATGATGAAATAGTGGAAGACGAATCAAGTGTCGAATATCTATGATGATGAATAGTGGAAGACGAACTAAGTGTTAAAGAGACTAATGTTACTACTTCTCTCCATAGTCTTTCCGAACTTTTGTTTTGACCTTGTGTTAAAAGGGTTGTCAACTGTCTTAAGTGTAAGATTTCACTTTCGAGTTCTTTTTCATGGGTGGTGTAGACCCACAGGTGTAGCATAGACATCTCCAGTAGACGTTCGGCCATGAATAACCGTGACTTTCGGAACATCGGAGGCACTTATATGTCCCGGAACCAGGATAGTAGTATCTGTGACGATACCGGCATCGGCGGAACCTGTTCCCGTGGGACCCACACATTATATGAGGTGCACAAGAATAGACCTTTCTCTCGTTTGTCAAGTTCCGTTTACAACGTCCGAGGAGGAGAGTTTATGAATTTTAATGGTTAATCGAATTCTGTCTTCTCTAAAGCCCTTTGAACTATGTGTATTGAAAGAAATTAGTAAAAATTTCCTTCCGGTGGATTTTGAATTATGTTTGGGTCCACCGGTTTGTAGAAACCGAGGGACGGTTTAACTGTCATTGTTTATGTATGATGAAATTTAAACTGTAAGTTTTATGTAAGTGACTTTTTTTATATGGATGGGTTCAGTATAAGGACGTGTGACGAATATATAGGTATCTCTCCCGTCACTGGTTTCTATTGGTCGTACTGGTGAGCCGGTAAAAAGTTGCACTGTTACACGCGGCTCACGGGTTGGTGACGTATGACGAGGAAACGAAACCCCCTGTTGTTGTGGGTACTAAGTAATACTTATACTTTGTGAGAGTTGAGTAACCAGTGTAAGGGACAACTTAGTTAAAAAGGAGGTATGTACATTTAAAATAGGACCCCTTTTTTACATTTGTTTTAAGATTTTTTATAGTTTTCCTAGTTAAGATTTGTGTCTTTTCACTTGTCAAGTTTGGAGCTATAATAAAAATCGAATTTTCACAATCACTTTTCGTGGAAAGTCACTTTCTTGTTTTATTTAGTATTAAAAATAGGGATTGTGAACCGGTGAAAAGAACCTAAAGGAGTATGTTCTGAAAAATGTTATATTTTACTAAACCTTTTTATTTCAACTTTATTTGATGTTTTGTCCCTTTACTTTTACTGATAAGTTAATGTAACATTAAGAACCGATTTGAACGATTACTTACATTTTCGATTAGATGTGATTCAATTAATAATTAGTAAATCATGGTGTGAGTATTATAGGGTCAGACTGAATACTTAGGTAAATTTAGAGAGTCCAATCTGAGTTGAAATTGAATTGGTTAATATATGGGGACTTTATAATTTCGAAAGGGGATTAATTTTGGTTGTTACTTCAGTTTTAGTCTCTTTCGTCTTGCCCTCAATGGTCCCCATCCTCCCTCCTCTCTTACCCCTTAATAACAATTTACTCGTACCTTAACGTTAAAGTATTCTAGTTTTCTTAATGTTTCTACCTACCACTACTACTGAGGTTGTAATACTCACTTCAATGATAGTGACTTAATATGTGAATTTTTACCGATTCTACCATTTAAAACAATACGTATTAAATGGTGTTATTTTTTCTAATCCTTTTTTTAGGTTGTAATTTTTCGATAGTTAGTATATTATACTATTCTCATTACTACCTTCTCAACTCAAAGATCGAATCATGTCTCACCTCTGTAAAATGGACCATATTACGATCTCTTACCGGTATAGATTGTTGGTGTGACAAGTGTCTTGCCAAGTCACGTTCGGTGAGGGATCTTCGTTCCAGTATGGATGTTTTGTTTGTCTAGTATAAAAGTGGGTTTGTTCCTTTGTCTTGTAGAACCTCAGAAATAAACATTAGATTAGGTAAAACCTCTACGAGAAATTTAGATACTACCTACACCCCTCCATAGACTCGTTTGTATAGATCATAGACCCGGATAATCCGCAAACTCTTGAGTCCTTCCCCGTCGCCCCGATGTAACAGACCCTTGTTTTTTCTTTTGGTTGACTTAAAAGATCACAAAGGACTTTTGAAGATACGTGATCTAGTGAACGTCCAACGTAATATCAGCTCCCTGAAAGTAATGATATTGAAAAGAAAGTAAATTGGTATATTTTTATTCACTTTCAGTGAGTCACCACGGGTTGAGAAACTCTGAGGTACCTGATATGTCAGGTACCTTAAGAGGTCCGGTCTTATGACCTCACCCATCGGAAAGGGAAGAGGGTTCCTAGAAGGGTTGGGTCCCTAGTTTGGGTCCAGAGGACGTAACGTCCACCGAAGAAATGGTCGACTCGGTGTTCCCTTCGGGTTCTTATGACCTCACCCATCGGATAGGGAAGAAGTCTCCTAGAAAACTGGATCCTTAGTTTGGCCCCAGAGGACGTAACGTCCGTCTAAGAAATGGTTGACTCGATAGTCCGTTCGGGGTATATTTTCATTTCTGTGTGTTACTTTTTCCCTACTGTTAATCCAAATTTTTTTAAAGATCGGAAAGGAAAAGAAACGGATTAAATGTAATTTTTTTAAAACATGACCACCTATTAGCGAAATTTTACAACGTAACCAAAGACGTATATTGTTATGTTTAGTCGGTATTCATGTACATACAGGGGAGGGAGAACTTGGAGCGAGGGTGAGTGGTTGGGTAGGACGGGAAGGTCCGACAGTGTCTCGTGACCCAACTCGAGGGACACGATGTGTCGTTGAAGGATGATCGATAGAAAAATTTTATACCATTCCATATACAAAGTTACGATGAGAAAGTTAAGTAAGGGGGGTAAATGAAATCTTTCATTATAAAAGTTCTTTTGATCTTATAGTAATATGGTAGAGTTAATGTCATACTTATGTAAATTTCTGGAAATTTTATGTTTTACTGGTGTATAAGACAGTGGATCTTTACTTATAATAATGCATTTGAAAGAAGGTCTATAAAAATACCTATGTATGTTTATCTTCTTATCTAACTATTATATGTAAATATGTTTCCCCTAGTATTATATCCACTATTAAAATTATTTCACAATTGAAATTTAGATATATTAAATTATCTTTTTTCTTTGGTTTCCCCTTGGTTACGATAAAAATATAAAATTTACAAATGTAAGATATCAAAAGGGCTTATGTTAAAAAATTTGATACTTTTTGTAATGATATGCATTTATTCCATACAAAATAGTGTTGCATTATCGTTTCTCCCTTTATTCATAGGTAGTTATCATTTACCTAATTAGTTAATATCATGTAGATATATTGTCTCATTTTTTATTTATACGAGTTCGTTGTATAATAATTATATTTAGAACTTTGTTACAATTCGATTTTTTCGTTTGATGTCTTATAACAAAGATATTTTTGATTTTCGTCTTTTAAATAATTACGATTTATACAAGTATATATAGTTTTCAGAGAACACACATTATACGAGTCAACACAAACTAAGAAACCCTGAGGTACCTGACATCGGGTGGTCCGAGGAGACAAGTATCTTAAAAGGTTCGTTCTTATGGTCTCACCGAACGGTAAAGGATAAGGTTCCCGAGAAGGACTGGGACCCTAGTTTGGATTCGGAGAACACAGAGGACGTAACCGTCCGTCTAAGAAATGGTGACGCGGTGGACCCTTCGGGTATAAGTTTTAGATTTCTGTACATACACTTGTTTACTGTGGTGTGAGAGTCCTATGACTGACAGAGACCCTAAAAACACCCCGTACGTCCCCAGAATTGATATAGTCGTTACAAAATAAAAGATTGGACTTACCATTTATATAATCGTAAGTAATAAAAAGGGATTTGTGAAGGGAAATAGAATTTTATAAAATATGTACTAGACTTCGTTTGTATTTTACCACTGTAAGTAATTTATACTGATTGTGAATTTAGTCATGGTCGATAACAAAATACATAAAATTATAAGGTGTAAAATTTTTTATGTACTTTTTAATAAATCTCTCATTTAAGTTAAATTAAATTTTTAATATGTATTAAATAAAAACCTGTCTAAGGTGATTGGAGGACGGAACTTTCAACTTTTGTAATCGTGGATATAAAGGAGGGTAAAGAAGATTAAAAACAATATAAATGTAACAGGTCCAAGTTTAGTACGTGTAAGGTAAGATACTAAAGTCTTAATATATCATGACCTAGATGTAAAATCGACTTAGTTAGAAGAGTATAAGGAGAATGGTGTTAAAGAGGAAGAACTCAGAAATAATTAACCGATCTAAAGTGACAGTTTCCCTCGGGGATACACGTGGAAGGGGATTTAAGAAAGTACAACCTCTTATAGACGAACGATCGAACTCTCCACTTACACATATTATGAGTACCCGGTAGGAAAGAAAGGGTGTGTGGAACGACTACGACGAGGGGACTTACGACGACCATGACTTACAACGGTTACCTCCAGACTCCGGTCAGACTAAAAAAAGGTGAGAACACACCAAACAAAAAGACGAATCTTCAGATTCTTCAGAGTTAGTAAGAGTAAGAGAGAGGGAGAGGAAAGAAAGGAGGGAGGGAGGGAAAGAGTTAGTTAGTTACGTAAAGAGATAAAAGTGGGGAGTCAAAGAAAAAATTTCTGTGTCATGGTATGAAATGAATGCCAGATTTATTAAATATGTGTAGACCCATTTACAAAAATTGTTTTGCCTGACGTATGATGACGTTGAAAATACCGTTAGATGTTTCGCAAAGGACTCTTCTTGATCCTACTGAATACTTTTTGTGTATATATAGGATACAAGTTCAAACTTTCTCTCCTCGTGTTTTTGTCTTCGTTTGCCACTCTCGGGTCTTTGTTCAGAGGTGTACTGGGTTAGGTACAGAGAGAGTTCACTGTACCTTCCACGAGTTAGACATAGAGTTACGTACAATGAAAAGGAGTCAGTTGTACAGTCGGGCTGTCGACCAGTCTCTGTGATTCCACGACCGTCCAGGGATATTAGACCAATTCTACTTGACGGTTTTCTGTGTATTGTTCAACAGTGAGAAAGTGTTATGTCTTTTCGTTTGTATTCTGTTCTTGTTACGACTACGTTGTTTTACACTCTTTACGGTACATGACTTATTTACGAGGAGGAATACCCTCGACTCAGGTTCTATTTCCTTATAAGTTATTGACCAAGATTCTGAACCTGTACGTCAATTCGTTTCTGTTTGGAGTCCTTAAGTCTTTATCCACAGAGGGTATTTCCATGTCGGTAAAGAGAGTGTTTCGAGGAGGGACTACCGACCATTGTGTTACGAGTAGGACGGTGTCCCGTGTATGAGACGGGGAGGGTCACCGGACCATAAAGTTAGAGTCAAAGATCGGTAGGTTTCTGGTGTCCTATGTGAGACGTCTCTGACTTGTACTAGAGTCGTTCTTCCTCCGTTTCTTGATGGACTCCAAAGGGTGGGTTATTGAGCTAGTTTAATCCAGAATAGTGACTTGTTAATATTTTAAGAAGGGCTTTGTAGAACACGACAAAGTTAGGTGGACAAGACAATCCAAGAAAAGAAGTCAGTGTCGTTGATAGATATAATATAACCTAGAAGACAGAGGGTACATAGAAACGAAAGGAGATTAATTGAAATAGAGATACGTGTCCTTAGTACAGATAACTCCACAGTCGTCAAGTTAAAAGTAAGATCCAAAACGACATCCATTAAATAAACATAAAGAAATGTGCGCGTTGGAGAGTAAAGTAGAGTAAAACAATAATAATGGAAGAACAGAAGGTCGAACAAAAGACTTAAGTCTAAGAGTAATAAAACTAAGTATCGTGTTTCGTCGATCTTCTTCAGAAGACGAAAGTTCAAACGAAAAGGAGATACTAGTCAAGAACAGTCAAAATATACGACACAAGAAAGGAAAAATGAAAAAGTGGTATCTATAAACGTAAACGTTGTTACAGTAAAGAAAGTAGAACGACGACAAGCTAACGAGAGGTCTATAGTGTAAGGGTTTCATACACACTAAAAAGGAAAAAGGTGACATAGATTCTGTTCGATTAGAAAGGTAGGATCAAAATCACACTCTCAACCGTAAAATACAAGATAGGGGAAGAGACTTTCAGATTTCTTTATGACCCCGAGTCTACACCCACCACACAAGTCAGATAATCTTATTATAAAGGTTTCAGATGAGCGGAGACTCTAAAACAAACACAGGAAGGAGTCTCTAGTTTAAAACCCTATAGGTTTAATGTGTCTTCGAGACTGAAGACCCATTCCAGTCGGTCAATTAGTTAAAGGGGTGAGAAATGGACTAGGAAGAGTAGTTGATGAAGAAGATGATAAGTCAATTTTCCCAAAATTTTTTTTTTTTCTTTCTTTTGGGTGTCACTATGGGTTAGTCAAACGAAGAAAGATCTAAACCCCGATAATAATCACAATTGAGAGTCTTAAAGTGACAATACCAAAGACACCCCATTTCTCCTCATCCGGAATGACAAGGATACACGGACAAAATTCAAATAACCTAGTCCACTATGAGGAATGGATCAACGAGTTAAAGGTTAAAATAAAAAATTGAATTTTTTGTCGTTGTTGTTGTTGTGTGTTAAAAACGAGTTCCTTTCCTTTAAGTTACTACTTCAAAGTCAACCTTTAGAATTTGGTCTTCTGGTTCCGGTAAACAAAACGTTCTCCTGGGAACCCACTGTATTTTATCCTTGACAAAAAATTGCATTGTTTCAAAACCCAATTGTCCCAGCATCTCTTTTTTCTCACTCCCATTAAGGCCTTTATATGAATAGACTCTCATAGCTACTAGTTTAAATACTAGACTTCAAGGTCTTTATAAAGAAGATTTTCCACAATGATATAAATGAAAAGTACTCAGTCATTTTTAAATAGACTTTGATATAATCATAAATGTGTTTTATGTATTTCGACATTTTAGTGACATCAAAACCAGTTAATGTTCATCTTTTGTACAATTTTTAGATGTCTTATTCACACCTCTATATAAGCAATCTAATGAGGACAGACGGGTACCTGTTACGAAATTTCAGATGGAGGAGGTGACGACAACACAGATTTAGTTCTCAGAGGGTTTCTCGACCTTTTAGTACCTTCTAGAAGTAGTGTCCAAACTCAAAGCTTTTTATTTTGTCTACACTCAGATTCCTCAGTAAGACCTTACGAGTGTCTGACACACCATTACCCCCTAGGTTTATCGTTCACGAGGTCTCCGACGTGCAAGTAGTGTATACAGTAACATCTCCTCCACCTACGTCGGTACTTACGTTTCGGTGTTTCACCTACCTCCTCTACATATCGGTTTCTCCCTTGAGTTCTCTTCTACAAGTTTCAGAACCACGGGTAAATTGATACTTTTTCTAAAAACGACCACCGTAATGACTTCTGTGACTTCTTGTGATTCTCTAATAGAAGTGTCATCCCCTTTTGCATCCAGTGCTGATTGACTCCGTCACCGTTTTCTCTCCGAAAACAAAGACATTGGATACTACTGGTACTGAGGTATCTGTTCTAACGACAAGTCTTTATGGTGTGTCACTTACCGGTATTGACACTTCATTCCTTTTGGGATGAATTCGTTCTCTACTGATCACGAAGTAGTTTGTTTTCTCCGACTTCACCGAGACCTTTGAAACCATTACACTTACTGTTGAAGCCAACACCTCCTTTGAAGTCACCAGTTCTACCGAAACACCGTGGAGCACCACCACCATCTATACTGCCTACACCCCTGTCAATATTACCTAAACCATTACTACCTTCGTTAAAACCTCCACCACCTCCGAAATTACTAAAACCTTTAATGTTATTAGTTAGAAGTTCAAAACCTGGGTACTTTCCTCCTTTGACCTCCATCTTTAAGACCGGGGATACCACCACCTCGGGTTATGAATCGGTTTGGTACTTTGATTCTGCTATACCACTAAGGTTGTCGTCGTCATCGATACCGTCACCGTGTTCCAACGTCTTCCAAAATTAATGACGGTCCTTTGTTTCGAATTGTCTTCTTCTCTCGGTCTCTGTACTGTCCCTTCGATGTCCAATATTGTCTAAACACTTGAGTCAGTTCATGTCACCACCGTCCCGGGTCGACGATGTTTCTTCTATACAAAATCTGTTGTGGGTACACATACCTACTTTTTGAGCTCCAGACATAAACGTTGATTGACATATTGTCCAATAAAGTTAAAGACAAGGTACCTTTCGTATTTCGTAAGGTTGTTTCCCAAAATTACATCACCCAAATAAAAAGAAAACGTGGGTACGATAACTATCGATTTACATTATCACACTAGTATTACGACTTATTTACACAGAAATAATTTTTACACGACACGTTTCAATCAGAAGAGAATTCGTTAAAACCATTTGTTGGGGTTACCATACTTCGATCTTAATAAAGTCCCACTACGATCCAAGGTAAACTTTAAATACGTGTTGGACGAACCCATCTCTTCGGTAACAGAAGTCTTTAGAACCACATCGACTTGACTGTCAATGACACAACGCTGGACCTTAAGTGACGATTTTTCAGTGGGTTCGTTTCAGTACCTCCAAAAACCAATAATTGTATTGACAACCATATAGGATACGTTATGTAGATTCAACTTAATACCATCGCTATTCAATATCTACCCCTACTTCGAACATAACGAATGTCTAATATTGGCCACTAATATTAGACATTCGTTATTTGATTATAGGAGTTTTATCATTGAATTTTAATTTTTTATTTACACCGAGTACTCCAAATGGTCAGTTTATTTTCATTGTCCACTGTTTTTATAAAGATTCTTGTTTATAAACACTTCCTTTGTCTATTAAGTAAATTAGAGAGTAAGTGAACTATTTATTAATAAACTCGTGTAAGATACGTGATCCAGTTTAACTCACTTATTCGTTCCAGAGATTAGAACCTTTTGTGTTCCATCTTTTCCGTCTTTTACTCGTTCATGTTGTTACCCGTATAATCATCTTAATTTCATCTTAATTTTTAATACTTGTGACGAGATTTCTTTTACTCTTTATACTTTCCTTTGTTCCTCGTGGACAGACTTGGCCGAATAGTCCCTCCTAGAGTAACACCGTGTCAATTGACTGTCCCATACATTTCCCATTTTCTTTGATAGGGACTCCATGTTACCGTCCTTGTCAGATCTATCTCCTTTGTCGTTGGTGTTCATTCCTCAAAATCCATTCCTTCCTCTCAACCACCACCGTCCTCCCCTTGTTTAACCCATAGTCTTCCATTCGTCACCAGTGTAGTCCATCCTAGTAATTTAGGGTACCCTTCGGTGACTTTCCAAAATTCTTCCGGTATTTACGATTTTATATATGGGAATTTTTTCGTAAGATCAACTATAAATCTTTTACCTAATTCTCCTTACTTACTTTCGTCTGTCTGAACTATCCTTGTATGGCGACTTCGGATCTACTCTGTGACTGTTCGACCAGACTCTCTCTTTTCTTACTTATACGTACGTAAACCACTGTCTTAACTACCCGACCTATTCTCTAATTACAATTTTCCTCTACTTCCTCTCCTTTATAGTTTTGTTGAGGATCTAAAGAACGAAGTTCACTTCTACTACAGTCCGTCTCCATGATTTTTAGTGTATTTACCATCTTATATACTGAAAGTATTATAGATCATATTTTACTTTCCCTGTTAGTAGAAGGATAGAAATTGAAATGGAAATGAAGAGTCCCACCGTCATGATCTTCATTATTCTTCACCAATCTAATCCCTATCTAAAATTCCCATCCTGATTGTTCTGGGTGACTGTATGACACCGTCTACCTGTCATCCCACCCGGAGTACTAGGGATGGAGGAGTACAAGTACACTCGTCCTAGGTACTAAACGTAGATTGGTTGTCTTATGCCGTTTCTACTACTCTACAGTGAAAGTACTGGAGATAGGACGATCGTCCGAGTCAGTTTTCTGAGAGGAACACCGGACCATTCGTCGCAATGAAGTAAAATGATGACCCTTTTGGGATCACTATTCCTTTAGACCCGTCGGAGGTCCTTGATACTCCACTGGAGGTCAACTGTTTGTCCTTCTTCAGTCCCGGGAATCAGAATGTTGGTGGTCCTTTACCTAAGACGGTTGTTGAACTTACTCGAATCTTCACCTAAGGAGGGGTCGACTTGAGGATTTAATCTTGTGTCCGGTCCCTTGTGGAACTGACGTCAATTCGGTACGGATCTGGGGATTGGTCGTCTGTGATACTCCATTGCTACACACAACAAAATTAGAAGATTCAAACACCGTTAAATGTGTCGTACTCTACTGATTTGTATATGACTACATCTCACACTTTTTTGTTCTTCAGTTCCTATTGATGTTTTAAACCCCCGAATTCGTTTATCTTCTTATCTCATCAGTACATGACTCTATCCCTGAAGACCCCGTTCTTTTCCGAACCTCCTTTCTAGTGAAACTCTGCGTACCGCAAATTCTACGGATTACCTATCTGTTTCTGACTCTCCAGTTTATTTCCCCATCTGTATACCCTTGTCCTCTGTTTAGATCCCTCGTCTATATTTGAACTTTCAGTGGTCGTATTTCCGGTTCTATATTGTACTCTAGTGGCTCTCTTATGTATGTGTGTGAGTGGTTCTCCTGGTTCTCCCGACGCGGGACTACGTGTAGTAAGTCTTCAATCAGTCGACTTCTCCTTGGTCGATTCCTCCAGCTCTTCCTTACTCGTCAATCAACCCCCCTTTTTTTGTAGTTCCTTTACATGTCAAGACTTTCGTTTCACTTCTTTGACAAATTTTCTCCCTCTCTGATCAGTATAATTTATAACCACTTTCTAGTTCATTCGACTCCTGATTCTGGACTTTTAAATTTTGGGTAAGGAATCAGTGTGATCGGTGTAAAGTTCACGAGTTTTTGTACACCTGTCACTGTATTGTCACTCTGTGCTGTCACGTTTGTGACTTGTAAAAGCAGTACCGGTTTTGTCTTTGACAGGTGACCTTTCTTTGTCTTCTGTCTTTTTGCTCGTTTCTACGACGACAACACCAAGTCGACGATTCAACACAGACTTAGAAACACTGGGGGTGTCTGACGTTTAAAGATAGGAAGTGACTGCGGGCCTCAAACGAGTTTGAGTACAGGTAACTCAGTTACTTTGATAGATTTATAGAGTAGAAGACGACAGGAAAAGAGGAAAACGGAAGTTAGAAAGGGTCGTAGTCAGAAAAGGTTACTCAGTCCAGAAACGTATTCCACCGGTTTTCTAACCTCGAAGTCGTTGTCAGGAAAGTTACTTATAAGTCCCAACTGGAGGAAAGTCTAACTGACCAAACTAGAGGAACGTCAGGTTCCTTGAGAACTCAGAAGAGTTCGTGGTGTTAAGCTTTGGTAGTTAAAAAACCGTAAGTCAGAAGAAATACCAGGTTGAAAGTTGTAGGTATGTACTGATGACATACTGATGACCTTCTTGGTCTCGAAACTGAGATGTCTGGAAACAGCCGTTTACTACAGAGACGAAAAATTGTGTCTCCAAACAGTGTAGAAAGGAAGGTTCCTCGTTCACAGAAAGTTACAGTACCGATCCAGACAGTATCGGAAGAAAGGTTCCTCGTTTACAGAGTTACAGTACCGACGTTAGTGGCAGACGTCACTAAGACCTTGGGATTTATACCATAGATAGTGACGAAGGTGAAAAGGGGGGAAGATAAACGGTACCTCACTACCCTTGTTTACGGTACTAGAAGTAAAAAAAAATTACAACTCAAAGTTCGGTTGAAAAAGTGAGAGGAGAAAGTGGGAGTAGTTCTCCGAGAAGTCAAAGAGAAGTAAAAGACGGTGATCTTACTGTAGTAGACGTATAGACTCCAACAACTACAAAGAAGGTCCTAAGAACTAAGGTCAAACACTAAGAGGTCGGGTCCTAAAGTGTACTACATGAGACGTGTCTTCAATTAATTCGTCCCACTGTTATATGTCGGAACAATATGAGGAAAGGGTTAAGACTTGGTCAGTCAACAAGGTGCATACCAAGATTGACAACGAAGAACTGGGTGTATGTCGAAAGAGTCCACTGTCCATTCCACCAGACCTTGAGAGTAGAGAAATTCTTAAAAAGTGTTAAACAACACTCAGTGTGTTAGTTTCCTCAATCGTATCAGTTACTTCGTCTTCATCTGAAAAAAGACTTTAAGGGAACGAAAGAGATACTAGGTTGTTTACACTCGTTAAACTAGAAACCAAGGGGACTGAAAGACTTTGAGTCAAACAAGTAGACCTTCAAGAACCAAGTGTATGACGATTACGGATCGAACTTCCTAAAACTCGGATTGGAACGTTCGTACACTTTACTCGTATTAACATACTATCAAGTTTGTAAGAAACCGTGACGGGAAGAAACCCTAATCTTACTTTTGACTGGAAAAGGTCAGGACACCAGTGATGACTTAAAAGGTTTAAACGACTGTTTAACTCACGTCGTGAAATTGTCGTAGTAGAAAATCCTAAAATTTATCGACTCCACCTTAAGGTAGCGGAGGTGATCCAACAAAAAAAAAACATTATTACGAAGGATTCCGGGGGAACTGAAGTACGAGATTCAACAGGTCGAGATCCACTCACTGGTGTGGTAACACTAATAGGTTGAGTAATTTTGGAAAGAATATATCAAGACGCGTAAGAACGGTGGAGAAGAATTAGTGAAGACGAAGACAATCCAGGTATGGTAAAGACAGGAAATAACACGGGTAGGAACGTACTTTACAAGGAAATTATGGAGGTTAAAAGAACTTCTCTTGAGACCAGAAAAGGTAAGATAACAAAAGGAGATAAGAAACGTAACAAGTAAATTCTTTCGGAAGAATAGAGAGGAACCATAAGAGACCTTGAGATGTAAGTCAACCCACATATAAAGGGTAAGAGGGAACAGAAAACGAAGAGAAGAAAGGAGTTGATAAACATTTCGGAGGAGTCTGTTGGTGAAACGGAAGAGCACAAAGAAAAAGAAACGCAACTAAAACCAGTGACGGAGGACATGTTACAATGTTTGGAGGAAGACATTCCTTTAGTTGATACTTATAAGTAACCTTCCTGACTACGACTTCAACTTCGAGGTTATGAAACCGGTAAACTATGTTTCTAGACTGAGTAACCTTTTCTAGGGCTCCGACCCTTTCTAACTTCCGTCTTCGTCTTCCCCCGTCGTCTCCTACTCTACCAATCTATCGTAGTGACTGAGTTACCTGTACTTAAACTCGTTTGAGACCCTCTGTCACCTCCTGTCTCCTGGAACGTACGATCTCAGGTGCTCCAACGGTTCTCAGTTTGCACTGAATCACTGATTTGTTGTTGTTTGTTATTAGTAATTTTTTCTAACGTACCTTACATAAGTGTCTATAGTGTTCTTCTCTATTTCGACTCATACTGGCTTTCCCCTCCCCCTGTTCACTTGTTATATTTGGTCATTCCATTTGAAATAGAAAGTTTCGACTTTACCCTTAGTTCCATTGATCGAGTCTTCTTTTTATCCTCTTTTACACCATCTCTAGATTTTTTACTTTTCTATTATACTGTCGACTCGTCCTCTTACTTTCTCCCTTGCTCTTTCTTAATTACTTTACATTTGAGGACATCCTCAGTCCTTAATCACCGTAAATGAGTTAGAGAAGTTAGACATGTAAGTACACGAATCAGCGAATCAGTACCGGTTGAGAAACGTGGGGGTACCTGACATCGGGCGGTCCGAGGAGACAGGTTTCTCACAACGTCCGTTCTTATGACCTCACCCAACGGTAAAGGAAGAGGTAGACATGTAAGTATAGAAAACGGTTTGAACCCGTTGACAATGAAGAAGTTTATGAAAAAGTCTGTGTAGGTCAAGGAGGAGAGGAAGGTCCCGAGGAGACCACTGTCTTTCCAATTCTATAAAACAATGTTAGGTGTCCAGAGACATTAAGACAAGCAAAAAATGTTGCAAGATAAAAGAGACACAACAATTCTTTAAAGATGACAAGATGGAAGTTCAAGTGGCTAAGAAAGGAGACAGGAGAAGAAAGATAGCGACTCTCTTGACAACTTCGTAAAATATATTACCGACGAAATTTTAGAAACAGTCTATTCAGATTATATACACAGTGGAACCATAATTATCGAGAACTAACAGAAAAGAGTGAGTTCAACTCTAAAAGGACCGTGAAACGAATAGTTTACTGAAAGTTGATTTTAGACTTGTAAACCCCATACTACTACATTCTGAGACCTAGAATAAATTTAGAGGACAATGTCGTCCGGAGGAGACAGTGTGGGGGTCCCCTCTCTGTCTTCCAGGTGAGTAAGAACAATAACGACGGTCCGGTCCCATCTTTAGGGGTGTTACTGAGGTGACTACAGTGTCCTCAGTCCCTCTGGAGTAATTACGGACCATGTCTTTCAGGGTCGAGAGATTGACCGGAAGAAATTGGGATGGAACCATCCTACCTCCACCCACCAACCTCGTGGAGTGATAGAGGATCGTAATTCACCTTTAAATCTGAGATGTGAATATGAAAGGTCCGTCCCTATACCCACTCCGGTATCAAGAAAGATACCACAAACCTATCCCATCTTACCAATAATAGACTTTCAAAAAACAGAACGATTGGACGGGGAAAGGACCAGGAGTACGATCTCTTTTGTCCCAAAAGAATCAAAAAAAGTCGAACATGGATAATTGTAAAGGTCTGACGACTAAAAAAGTTGTAGTTCAGACTCTTTTATGCTTTGTTTTCCTTTTAGGAACCTTGAATGGTAATACAGTAAGAAACCAAGAACCGATTCTAACGGAAGTCTCAAAAGAATACAAACAAAACATACAACAAAATATATATTACAGTTCCGAAAATTGACATGAATGGTATGTTTCTTGTCCCGTTTTGTTAGAAGTAAATAAACACTAAATTTTTTAAGAAAAAAGTATAAGATAAAGATTTTCTCAATAGACGACACAAATGACACACAAGGAAGATTCAAACAGAAATTAAACCTTTAATAAAATTTTAAGAAAGGATTGAAGATAGTAGAGGTAAGACTTTACAAGATCAAGACCAATATAACAAGAAATGACAGAAAATATTAAAGGACCATAAAATCGAATAAAACCTTATAATTCAATATTATAAATAGTCAAAACACTTATATAAAAAGATAATACGAATATGCAAACTTCCCCACAATAAGATAAATAAGAGAAGAAAAGACATTAGAAAAGGTACTCTAAACTGGTACTATAAAAAGACAACGACTTGAAATTCATTTTAATGAAAAAGGACTTGAGAATATTCTCTAAATAAATCGATCAAACAGAATTAAAGAGTCGAGAGATCCAGGAGAAGACAACATGACATGACAGGTTGATAGGACGTGGCATGAACGACTCCAGAGGACCGAGACAAGGGAAGGGTCTGACAATAGACCTGAGAGAACTTGAAAAGGATCCGACAGAGACAGGACAAACTACACTTAAGATAAAGGTCGTCGCAAAGGTTTCAAACCCCGAAAGAGGATGTTTCAGAAACTGATCAAGTGAAACCCTCAATTATTCAGTCTTAGACGAAGTCGGAGAAGTCTAGGATGATGTCTAGGGAATTCGAGTAAGGGGATGATCTTATACGTTGTAGAAGGGTTAATGTCAACGACAAGAGTTTCGTCGAACGACTCAAAGGGTCACCCAAAAATCCAAATGACAACCACCGGGCGACGAGGAGAGACGAATGACACTGTTTCTATGACTGTCGTGTAACCAGAATATCGACAGTTACCAAATTGAGGTGGGTAAACTCATCTACGGAAAACTGGTTCAAACAATGTCTACGACGGGGACACAGAATCAACAAAACACAAAATTAAAAATTTAAAATAAATAAATGAATGAAAACCGACACGACCCAGAAACAATGACGTGTCCGAAAAGAGATCAACGCCTCTTACCCCCGATGAAAAATGAACGTCACGTCGTCGAAGAGAAAAACGTCTCGTGTCAGAGAGCCGACACGTTCGAAGTCGTCAACACCGAGGACCCGAGGTGTTGACATCTCGTGTCCGAGTCGTCCGACACGCCGTGTGTCCGAATCGACGAGACACCGTACACCCTAGAAGGGCCTAGTCCCTAGCTTGGGCACAGAGGACGTGACCGTCCACCAAAGAAGTGGTGACTCGGTGGTCCCTTCGGGAGACACAAAATTAAAAATTACTGATACAAACCCCCTAAGTCTTTGACATGATGGTGAGAGTATAAAGGTCTTAAGGAATTTTTTATCTACGACTAAAAAATGTTGTTAGTAATCGTCTTTTACAAATCCTTTTCAAAGGTCCCACGTTTTAGTCGTGTTCATTGATAAATATGTAAAGATGAGATAGAGGTATTGATTAGGGTAACACTTTTATATAAGAGGGAAGTCCTACTCGTCGTACCTTGGTCATTTGTCTGGAACTTGGGACCCTTCATAATCTCTTACTGTATTAAAGGGGGAGTCAAGTCAAGTCAGCGAGTCAGCACAGGCTGAGAAACGCTGGGGTACTTAGTGTGGTGCGGTCCGGAGGGACAGGTAGTGGTAGAGGACCGGAGAAAGCCATAGGTTAGTAAAATGGAAAAGTATGACAAGTACCCCAAGAGTTCCGTTCTTATGACTTCACCGAACGGTAAGGGATTATTTAATATTTAAGTCCAGTGAAGTGGATGTCTTTACGATTAATTTAATTTTCCATTTCGTTAGGGAATAAATAGTTCTTAAATGATGTACATGGACTTCGTTTAATATTCTGCCATATATCTTTTCTACTTAATAAGGAATAATGTTGTTACTTAAGAAAACCTGAGGGAAAAAGTTTTAGATGCTTATACAGGGGTTTTCAGATCTTATGTTGACGGTTTTATGATTGTCTCTAAAAGAAGTCCTTACGTTAATGACTACTAATGAAAAGAAAAATGAATAGAGATAAAATTGATAGAAGTTTTACCTTTTGATTCGAAGAATATTTTTACAAATTTTGTTGAATGCGATCTTGGTACAACATTAGACTCACCAACTTGTATATAGGCGGTTGTTGGGTGTAACATAAAGGTAACTGGTGTCGAAACACTCTTCGAGACCCCTCGAAGTCCAGTCTTATAAGGAGAGCACAGGTTTTACTGACTAATCGACCATGTCCTTGACTTGTAGGTCCTGGATTGTTTTATATTGTTTAATCGAAATGTTTTACGTCGAAAGTTTAATGACCTAAAGCACTTAAGGGACCACCAGGACTACAATCCCGAGGTGGGAAGGTGACGTTGTCCGTCTCCAATCCCTTGATTCCAGGGTGTACGGTACGTCGTACCGGTTTTTATCTTTTAATGACGTAAAGTTCAAAGTTAGTGGATTTATTTTGTTTATAGATTTCTTATGAATGTCAGAAAGGAAATCGTAGATTTATAGTCTGTTTAGGAAAATTAAACGTGAAAGTTAAATGAGTTCCGATCACTGGTTCCTATTAGAGATTATTTTAAATTTTAGTGTGTGTGAGATGACTTCTAGACTGGTATAAGTCCAATCCTAAAAAATCATTACTTTATGAACGATTCGTCGAGAGTCTCCTTTCTCATCTGTTTCCTTAATAATTAAGTTTACTTTTTGAAATATCTCGATTTTACATTTCTATCAGGACTTACACAATATTTGATAGGTAAAGGACCTTTGAGTTCTTTGAGGTAAAGACTCTCCAAACCGAAGACGAGGTCGTTTGACCTTCAATCAGTTTATGAAGTTAACAAATTGAGGAGTTGTATTCGGTTTGACTTATTCGATTTCGTAAATTTGTTCGTATAAAGACCTTTAATTTTTATTTTCACAAGACTCTCTCCTCATTTACATATTTTTTATTTATTGATTTAGTCATTGTCGACAATTAGTGGATGGGGAACTTCTTAAACGATTTCCCCAACAAATTATTATAAATAGACGTGACTGATGAAATCCTAAGATGACGTATTATTTGAGGTTAAAAGAAACTTAAATAACTTTCAAAGACACCTCTCTGGTAATATCGAGAACAGGGTGTAGAGCCGAACCCAGAGACGATAGAGAACACCGACTCTGGTTCAAGAGATTTAAGTAGTTACTTGACACTTCTTATAATTTCACAAAGTTTTGAGATATTTCTCTGGTGTTGGTATGTAAATACTCTAAGTTTCTAAATATTCTTCAACTTATTTCTCTATACTTTTGCGGTGGACTATAAACTAATTATATTTACAATGTCTATGATCCTTGTTTCACTTAGATGCTAAATAATTCGATTTTTGTAAGACACCTAATTTTCCTTTTTTTTTTTTTCTTTCTTTCTGTAAGGATGGGACGGTGAGACTCTTCGTCCTCGTAGGAGACTGTAGTGAACTTAACGTCTACGGAGCTACTCCTTTTGGTGTCAATAAGTGTGTCACTCCTTACAGTGTACGAAGTGGAAAGGTCAAAAGTCTTGTAAGTGTAACTTGTCACAACGACGATAATGACTAGAATGTAAGAGGAGCCGGACTCGTTAATAAGCCTGTGTACAGTTTTGATATTTTTATCACCTCCCTTTAATTTAGTTGTGTTTCGTTGTGAGACTAATTAAATCGTCTTGAAGGAGGATGTATTCCAAATTCTTTAGAGTGATAGATCGGTCGAGTGAGTATTCATATTAACGTCATGAATGGTAAGTCGGATTTACCCCAGTGAGTTGGGACGTCTCGATCCGTTCATTATTTTATTTTACTTTGGACAACCTAAGAGTATTTTTCTCTGTTCGATCGGGTGTTTACTACTCGTAATATTTTGACGGTTTACGTCCGAATGTTCAGACCTGTTCTTTTCCTTTTTTGGTTGATTGTTATGTGATGGTAGGAGTAAGGAGACCTAACAGAGACTTTCAAATGTCTTAAATTCTAATAACGTCTAACCACATAACATTTAAAGAATCATTCGAATGGACGGATAGAGTGTGTCCTCTTTTCTCTTCCCGTCAAATTGAAATATGTACTCAAATTAGTATTTCACAACGTATCGTTGTACTGAATTTATATAACTGTTGTGAAACTTTTCTGTATTAAGTCTAAAATTTTCCCCCTCTATTGTCCTAATCTTCTATGGTATTCTCACATTCCTTGAATTTTAAAAAAAAATCGTTTCGTACAGTCTTTTAGTCCTTAGTTAATGTTTTTGTTCGATGAATTGTAAGTACACGATACGACACGAATCAGCGAGTCAGCACAGACTGAGAAACGTTGGGGTACCTGACATCGTGTAGTCCGAGGAGACAGGTACCCCTAAGAGGTCCGTTCTCATGACCTCACCCAACGGTACGGGAGGAGGTTCTCTAGAAGGGTTGGGTCCCTAGCTTGGGTCCAGAGGACGTAACGTCCGACTAAGAAATGATAGACTCGGTGGTCCCTTCGGGTTCTTATGACCTTACCCATCGGATAAGGAAGAGATCCCCTAGAAGGGTTGGGTCCTTAGCTTGGTCCCAGAGAACGTAAGGTTCACCTAAGAATTGATCGACTCGATGGTCTCTTCGAGTTAATTGTAAGTACTCCTTTCATTTTTACAATCAGCGAGTCAGTACAGACTGAGAAGTGTTGGGGTACCTGATATCTGGTGATCCGAAGAGACAGGGACCCTAAGAGGTCCGTTCTTATGACCTCACCCAACGGTAAGGGAAGAGGTCCCCTAGAAGGGCTGGGTCCCCAAAGGTCCAGAGACCGTTACACCCGTCTAAGAAATGACAGACCCACATTGTAAGTACGGATGTGGGTGTACAGTCAAGTACTATGTAGATATTATGTTAAAACTTTCACAAACATAAGTCATAAAAATATTAGATACAATATTAAATTGTGTTATTTGCGTGTACGGATGAAAAGTTCGGACCCGAACACTACTCGACGGGTCCGATGGTTCAGTGTTTGGAACCCATGGACTTTTTGACTTAGTGGTATGATTAGCTCTATTCCTGTCGAAATTTGTCAGAACTTTCAAATGACTCTAGGACTCTTTTACACGTTCTTTTTCTTGGATCGTATTTCCAATGTGTCCCCCCAGTGTTCTCAACAGTTTATATAATACTTTTTCCGGTTTATTATAAAATCCAAAACACCCAGTGTCTTCAAGAATAGTGTCTAGGGTGACGAATACCTTAAAGTACTTAAATTGATGAATACTTTTATTTGTAATCTTCCTTTTTTTCCTTTTCTGTCTCACTCGGAGAGAGGATGGTGTTGTTTAAGGTTTTCGACGAGTCTCAGACACCAGATGTAAAGGAAACAGTAGTTACCCGGTTAGAGAATCATGTACTTTTGATGATTACAAACAATATAACGGGAATCGGTTGAGGAGGTTACAAAAATAGGCAATCACCCTTACCTATTCGGGGAGAAAAAGTCCTCTTTGAGTTGTCGTCGTTCTGGACCCAACGTTGACGTCAAGGTGTTGAAATCAAATGAAATGGAAAAGGACGGTCAAAGAGGTAAATATTTTCTTCGTCTTTTTGTCACGGACATAGACTCAAAGATTTTCTTGAAATTTACTCTTTTAAGTACGTTTGACGACCGTGTTACGGACCGTGTGATATTTGGAAGTTATATACAATCAGTAATAATAACAATTTTGTTTCATATGTCAGAAGACTTTTTTAGTGTTTATAATTTGAATTTATAGAATGAACATTCACTATAATTTAGGTCAGTTCAATATTCGTCGTAGTGATTTTTTTACGTCGTCCCGTATTGGACTACACCGTTGTTGGAGACCCTGTCAGAGTAACGGCAGAGAGAGTCCTTGTTACTCCGGCGACTTTACTTTTGTGTACAGAATATGTCCCTTCGTGTCCTTCTCTGTGTAGTATGTCACTACCTGTGTTTAAGTTGGCCTAAAGTGAGAATATTCAACTTTTCAGTAAAGATCCCTTTTTCCATTTAAGGATACTATTTACGTGTCCTTGTCTAGACTTAGAAAACGATCCGAGAGGAGATAAGATCCTACATAAAGATTGCTCCAAACTTTAGTCACTGGGATTGTATATGGTGTTTTCTGCACTTTTCATTTTTATCTTTGCTTTCAGACTATATGTTTGTGGGTATTAGGGTTATGATAATCATAAGACTACATAAAATAAACGGATTGACTACGGTATAATGTGGAATATAAGATAAAAAGATTCATTATCAGGTATCAGAAAGATACAGAGATTGAGGGAGTCTCAAAAATCTTGGAATGAGTCTCGAGTCGTGTATTATCATAGACAACCCAGAAACATTTCTCTTCCTTGATGACTCAGGTTTCCAGATTTACTACCAAAATTCCGAGAGCTAGGTATATGGTTGAACGAAAGGTCTTCTCTCTACGACTGAGCTTTAGGGTGGTTCTGTGGAGTAGGACTGTTGTTTCTCCTAAGTCAAGTCAAGTCAACGAGTCAGTACAGGCTGAGAAACACTGGGGTACTTGGCGTCGTGTGGTCCGGAGGGACAGGTAGTGGTTGAGGGTCTCTGGTGGGTTTGGGTACAGGTAGCTCAGCCACTACGGTAGGTTGGTGGAGTAGGACAGCAGGGGAAGAGGAGGACGGGAGTCAGAAAGGGTCGTAGTCCCAGAAAAGTTACTCAGTCGAGAAGCTTAGTCCACCGGTTTCATAACCTCAAAGTCGAAGTTGTAGTCAGGAAGGTTACTTGTGGGTCCTGACTAGAGGAATCCTACCTAACCAAGCTAGAACGTCAGGTTCCCTGAGAGTTCTCACAAGAGGTTGTGGTGTCAAGTTTTCGTAGTTAAGAAGCCACGAGTAGAAAGAAATATCAGGTTGAGAGTGTAGGTATCTGCTGGTAACCTGGAAACAACCGTTTCATTACAGAGACGAAAAATTATACTACAGATCCAACCAGTATTGAAAGGAAGGTTCCTCATTCCTCATTCGCAGAAAATTAATGTACCGACGTTAGTGGTAGACGTCACTAAAACCTCGGGTCTTTTTATTTCAGTCGGTGACAAAGGTGACAAAGGGGTAGATAAACGGTACTTCACTACCCTAGTTTACGGTACTAGAAGTAAAAGACTTACAATTCGAAACTCGGTGGAAAAAGAGAGAGGAGAAAGTGAAAGTAGTTCTCCGAGAAATCAAGAAGAAGTGAAAGACGGTATTCCCACCACAGTAGACGTATAAATCGAAATTCTTAGCCTGTGCTGACTCGCTGAAGTGAAAGTGAAAAGTGAAAGTACGTGACCTCTTCCTTTACCGTTGGGTGAGGTCACAAGAACGGACCTCTTAGGGTCCCTGCCCCCTCGGACCACCCGACGGTAGAGACCCCAGCGTGTCTCAACCTGTGCTGACTTCGCTGAATCGTCGTCGTCGTCGTCAAATTATATACTTTCACTGGAAAAATTGATACCAAGACTCGAAGAGAATGCGAGGACTCAAACTAAAAAAGGATACAAATGAAAGGTAGAAAACGAAAAGAAGTATACGAGTGTAGAAAACGGGTCAATAGTAAGTCATGACGGTATTAGAGTAAGTCTTTTTCGGATTGAGGGATAGTCCGGGACACATTAGACAAGGTGTGTGTGTTGGGGTAGGGTACTTGTTTGTAGAGTAGATAATGTCTACCAGGGGCTGAATACCTACCAAGTTAAATTTTAGAAAACTGATATTAAAAAACTGAATGTTACCATGTTTTCCTTGAGTAAAAGTCATCTTTGACATGAGTCTTACAACTTAAAAGTGAAAGAGGGTCCGATCACTATACGACATGCTATGAGAGAGTACTACGGTCCGTGGCCGTGTCTCGACGTCGGGAGTCAGTCGGTGTACTAGTGTTCCCATTTGTTAATGAGACATGGGTCTGTTGGTAAGACGAATAGTAAAAGTCATGTCATAGTCATTTAATTTACTTTATCAGTTGTAATTAATATTTTATCCGAAACACAATCTACTGAAAGGGTTGATGTCCGATTACATTCACAAGAATCGTGTAAATTTCACCCGCTCCGATTCGATCAACAAGTCATCCACTCTACATAATTTACTTAATTTTATAAAAGTCGGATGCTACTCAAATAGTCCTACATTAGGGTAGTATTCGATTTCTTCTAGACATGAAAGAAGGAAAGTAAACGAGCTGGGGTCTGTACGACCGAAGAAAAGAAAGGATCTCGTGTGTAAGACCCCGGTTGCTGACAGAATTTACGAGTAAGTAATACTGGATTGTTAAGATAAAGAATCATCTTCTTTGTGAACGAGTACATGTGTTTCTGTTTATATATTCTTAGGAGTGATATCGTGATAAGTCTTGCTCTTGTCCAACTTTGGTGTATTTACCAGTAAGTCCTCGACCTACTTACTCAATAATGTGTGCACCTCCAGAGATCCTGATTGTTCCGTGAGTAGTTCGGTAAGACTACTCATCCCCTTTTTTTTTTTGTTCGTAATTCTGTTGTCCGGATCACATATACATGGAAATACATATCAATATATTCACGTATATTTTTACTCACCTTCTCGTATATTCGTCTCACACTCCTCCTTCTTCCCTATCCTACAAACAAGTTGTTCAAAAATTATACTTCTGTCTTGAGATCCTTGGGTTACTGGTACTTCCACGAGATCCCCAACGTTTTATCGTTTCGTAAAAGATGATACATAAATTGACTGTTTATGATTCATGAATGATGTTCATTCGGTGACAAGATCCATCACTTCTACAGAGACGGGAATGACCTCAAGTGGAGAGTCTCTTTCTTATTTATTCGGATCTATTAGTCAGGAGATGCGGACCGGGTGTCCACACATATGCATTACAGTCCGTCTCCATTTCCGATATTTGCCTTTATTTTGTCACACGATGAAATCTTTCCCGTAAATCCCTTCCTGAGAACCTTCTTGACTGTAAACTAGTGTCTGGATTTACTTCCAAAGTTGGTAGTGGTACTAAAGTAGTCAAAATATGTGGTCTTGAGATTTTGTGACTCCCTATTCATGAACTCTCTCATCCTAGTGGGTCTTTTTCCGTTCAGTTTTCGTTGGAACCGTATTGTTGGTGACCGTGTCCTTTTCTGACCCCCGAAGTCAGTGTTCAACCTGTGAGAGACAATAAGATCATACTTAAAATTCTAGTGTCTCTACACTTGAGGTTAAGAACAAGGTTTTCGGATCCGTACAATAATTGTAGAGACTCGGAATCGAAGGAGTTTTCGTGTTACTTTCTTTAAGATTGATGGAGTGTTGGTTCATTACTCTTAGTTTGACAATTTCGTTCACAAATTTATCGTAGAGTGTGATCATCCACGGGTCATTCTCTACCGAAGATCATGAATAATAAATACACCACCCCTGTACACATCTTGCTTACTGACTTACCCACCGCCCTCTTTCCTACCTCTCGGTGTCTTCCTCTCCCTGATCTACTGGTGTGACGACTTCCCCTGGTCGAAGGGATAACAGTCTCTCTGAGTCCGTAAACGAAGAGAAGAGAAGTTGTTGAACTTTGACACTGTCAAAGTCTTACACGAAAGAGGGTCACACTTTTATTTTAACCAAATACTGTTTTTTTTTATCTCCGAAGGGACTATCGAGTCAACCATTTCTTAGACTGACGTTACGTCCTCTGGGGTCAAACTAAGGACCCAGTCCTTCTAGAGGACCTCTTCCCTATCCGGTGGGTGAGGTCATGAGGACCCGAAGGGAACACCGAGTCGACTATTTCTTAGGTGGACGTTATACCCTCTGGACCCAAGCTAGGGACCCAACCCTTTTGGGGGACCTCTTCCCTTTCCGATGGGTGAGGTTATAAGACCGGACCTCTTAAGGTACCTGATATGTCGTTTCTTGACCTGTACTGACTCGTTGAAAGTGAAAGTACTGTTTTTATTTGAAAATGTCTTTTTTCCTTATACTTGTAGTTGGGTCACACGTTCCGTTGTCTTCCACACACCCACTCTTTCACTACTACGTCCACCCGGTAAGTTGACACTGGGTCTCGACGGAAGTGGAGGGATAGGGGACGGGGATCTGTCCACTTATTTGCGTCTGAGTCGAATCCGATGTCGGTCGTCAAGTTGAACTCTTAGTTCTTGACGAACGGGACCCCAAGAAGTATTAGAATATAAAATTTGTATCTCATAGTGACAAGTCTTGGTAAAAATTTTTAGTGACTTGATTTCTATGACAGAATTAAGTTGTATTGACAGGGTCTGACTGTACCTGAGAGATTTATGTGGACCCCGTGTTGGACTGAAACGCTTGATGTGACACATTCAAATGATCATTAGGAGTCAACAACAAAAAAGGAAAAAATTATAAATAATCAAACAAATACAAACCGACACAGTCCAGAATCAACGACGAGAGACCGAGAAAGAACACCGTGTGTCCGAAGAAAGATCAACACCACACGTCCGAATCAACGGGGCTCCGTACAATCTAGAATCAAAGGACTGGTCCCTAGTTTGGGTGCGGGAGACGTAACCTTCCGTCTAAGAATTGGTGACCTGGGGGTCCCTTCAGGGTTATTAGGAGTCAGACTGTGTGGACAGACGAACATTTTGTGATGTGAGTTCCTGTCCGTCTACACTTTCCATTCGGTCTAAGAATTTCAGTCCCTACCCTCGGTCCCCTACCCCGGTCTGTTGTAGATATAAAGACTGACCACTTCCTCCCAGATGTTAGTGTTTTCTTGAAACTGAACGGTGTCAGACTGGTACTAAGTTGTACCACGACCTGTGTTTGTCACTGAGGACGAAAGTGTTCTGAAGGAGATTGTCGAGAAGTAGTGTCAGATTTGTTGACGGAGTAGTTATAAACTGAAAGAATTTTTGTTGTTTTTGAAGATTTTCCTCATTCTTACAAGAGTCTCTCCTTTTGATCAGAGGGACGACGTGGTGGTGATGGTGGAGACGCAGAGGGAGGGTTTTCTATACTCGTCTCGCCGTCCACAAGGTGTGAAAGTGTAAACAACTGTACTTACGTGGTGTTTTAGTACAACATGTTGACCCATTCTCAACGAGGTCACCAAGAGTTTGAACGGCTTGTCACCTTGAGACAAACAATTTGTTTGAAATAAGTCTTGAAGTAGGTTGAGTTGAACTACCAAACGTTATGTGGGTCACTTTTGTGTCATGTTGTGAAAGTCAAATCCGAAGTCTTCGATTCCTTGTTTCGTGAATTTACTGGACAAGTCTGAGTACTTCTCTGAACCCGTCTTGAGCCTAATCTTCAGGTGTAGAAGACTTAGGACACACCGAGAGGAAAAANCTTCTCTGAACCCGTCTTGAGCCTAATCTTCAGGTGTAGAAGACTTAGGACACACCGAGAGGAAAAAAAAAAAAAAAACCGAGAGGAAAAGAAATAAACCGACTTGTTAGACGGCGGTTCGAGTGAGATAAGACCCGGGGTGTCGTGTGATGTGACCAAACTCAGGAGATTGGTTTCAGGAGGACTGGGTTACCGTGAGGAGTCGTAGGGTAGAAACACTTTCACGGAATACTGATTTGTCAATAAAAGTGTAAGAAACCATACAGTCAGGAAGTTTCCAAGACACGAAGTCCCTTTGAAGTTAATAATTTGTATGTAACAGAGTGATACTAAAATCTTCTACGTCTGAGTTTATACAGTATTCAATTTAAAATTGTGTTAGTTATTAATTAAATATGGACAGTCATTTATTTGATAAAAAAATTTCTCTTTGAACTTTTAGGAGGACCACAGACGTGTAAATGGAACCGAAGAGAGTCTTCAGTTACTGATTTTGTCAATATGTGAAGACGAACAAACAACGACGATGACCAAGTGTACAGACGAGTAATTTATATGTCAGTCCACTTGATATACCAATACGTATGGGTGAACCGTCTACGAGGGTGTCTCGATGACCATTCGAGTAAGTTTCACGGACCGTGTGTCTTCCCTGAGGTACTTAAAATTAATTGTTTACGTCAATGATTCACTTGGAAGTTGTCCAAGTTGTATATGATAATAGTACTGTCGTAGTATGATGTCTATATTATCGAAAACACGGACACAATTTCAAACCGTACGAAGAACGACATTCTGTTCCACACTCAATTTAAGACCCTATTTCTATCTATACAGGTTGTACACCGGTTACTATAAAATTACGAGTGATCGTATCGGATAGGTGGGACAAGAAATCAGGAGATTCACTTAGAGACTTTGGGTCTTTTACTGGAACCAAGAGTCAAGTTTCTATATAACCTCTCTAAAGATTCGGTTTCCCTCACCTCTTTATGTCCCATGTAATCAGGAGACTGGAGTAGACAGGAAACGGAAGAGCACAAACCGAAGAACGGAAGACAACAGCGGAGTGAATGTACTCTGTAGTTGGTCGGGGTGTACTCCTTATGTTTTTTATAACAATTTAACTAAAGAAAATTTCAGTCTCTTGATGTTATAAACTCCCCTTCTTTAGGTCTTTCAGTCGACATCTACTTTTTGACTGTTGATACTGAGAGATTCCTATACGTAAAGTCTTTTGTATAAAATTTTTAGGAGACATCTCATTTTCCTTCTTTTGATCTGGTCAAAACTTGAGCATACACCAGTTTTTATGCTATTTATTGTGATAAATAACTGATTGATAACTGACAACCATTTCTCATTTTACGGTTTTGTTAAGTCTTATGGGGTATATAGACCACAATTTGACAAATTTGTGTCTTATATGAAAAACTTTTTTTTAGTGTTGTCTATTGACCTTACAAAGAGTAAGAGGTGTCTATTGGTGACGAGTAAATACATATAAGAAGGTTTTGAAAAAGGAGTGGGTATAATTCCATAAATGTATTAATGTATAGTGTGTATGTGTGTTGATGTATACTTATGTTGTTTATTAAGGACTTACGGATACGTTACTCCTTGTGTTGTTCATAGTTTTACTTGTACTAAGGATAAATTAAAAAATTGTCTTTATAATAATCAGTTATATAATGTTTTGTAAAAGTCTCCATATGAAACGGTGGTGGTATTCTTCATCCATTTGAACTATGATGATAGTGTTAAAATATCTAGTCCTTTGATTTTTCTCTCATAAAACGGGGGGTTTAAATGGGTCATCAATGTCCGTTGTTTCAGTTCTGATCGAGTGTTGACTATCCTGAGACATTGATTATGAGAAAGGTACTTTTACAAAATTCGCTATTTTTCCACTTAGGTCATTCTTATGTCAGATCCTCTATGTACTTAAGTATTTAGTTTATTACCAATATACTGACTCGAATGGATTTCCGTCGTTGATCCCCACGTATTTAACTCAGGGGCAGTATTTGTATATTTACCAGGGTTGATGTGAGACATCGTTTTACTAATTTTGCTTCAGAGTAATAAGATAAACCGGACTTTTTGTGTCTTTTTTCATTAAATATGATTAGTAGTAGTGAGGGTTTGTAAACTCCTTTTTGTTAAAAAATTTCTTAGATATCTCTTTTATTTAATTATCATATTTTAGTCGTGAGGAAGTGAACAGTTTCTAAAGGAGACATGAAAGATACACGTTTTCTAGTGGTTTGTACCTTACCATTTGTTTTATATATGCCAGATACATAGAACCTGGAATGTCAGTGGTAAGAAATGGTTAAGTAATCGGGAAGAATCAGTTGAATTCTGAGGTATGATGGAGTAAAGTGTTTGTATGGACGGTTAGGAGATTTGAGTGGACGGGGAGACGGAAAAGTACCTTGAGGGACCTTTTTAGGGGTTAGATCTCTTTTTTCAAATAGACGAAACTAGATCTGACTTAGATCTCTTTTTTCGGTACGACCTTTTTCAGTGTGGTGACCCATCCGACCAAGGTCATGACTACGAGACTAATTCATGATAAAGTTTGGTGAGTCAGGGTAGATGGACGAATACGAGTCGTGTGTCTGTTTTAAAAGAGTTTAAGGACAAAAGGTTTTATCTATGTGTGGATAGATGAAAAGGAAGATAGAGACTTTATAAATTCTAGAGGGAGAGAAGACTTTGAAGGCGTGGGTGTGAATTTAGAGAAATTCATAGTGTATAAAATATTTTTTGTTGTTTTGGTTTTTTGAAGTTTAGGGTTGAGAGGAAGGTCGATGATTACGTGGACAGGGAAAGAGGAGACTTTGCGGTGTCTTCTGAAACGAAAGGAGTTTAAGAAGTGTAGGGTGAGAAGTAAGAGGTTGGACCGAAATCGTGTTTCTGAGATGAGTTTTTCAAGAACCATGATAGTTGTGGTAGATATAGAACCACTAAAGATTGATATTCAGAGGTCGGACTTAGAAAACAGATGGAGTATAAAACACAGATTGATTGTAGGGATTAGTTTGTAGATTTATGTATGGATTTGTTCAATTGAGTGTACCACTACTTATGACGTTTCTTTAATTTCCTTACACTACGTAATTATCATCATGTTGTTCACCACCCCTTTATGAGGTTTTTCAAAACCTTTTCTAATTTTATCACTCTCCATTCGGTACACTTTTCAACCTTTGCTGTTACAAAGGCTGTCTCTCTTGTTGTTAGAATTTCAGAATCTATTCTTCAACTACACAGGTTCGTTGTACTTCTTTTAGTCGTACACACTTTGTGTCGTTTGTTTTCTTCGGTGTACTCTATTCTTCACTCACTCTTCACACGTTCCCTGTTTCCATTTTCGACCTCGACTTCCGGTTAAAGTTCCGAAAATGTCACCGGGTCCTCTTTTCTCCTACCAACCACCAAGAATTTTATTGACATCTCAACTTTTACTTTCTCTTTCGTACCCAGGATGATGATTACCTTTCTTTCCATGGACGACTGACCATTGAGGACGGTACCTTGACAATCCAATCGTTCTTTATTTGAAGATATCTAATTTAGTGATTTTTATTATTACTTATTTATTCGATTGGTTGTTTGTTTATTTTTCCCGATAGTTTTAGAGGACGGAAGGGACGATGGATAAGTTCACTTTAAAAGAAATATATGAAGTTGGTATTATTATATAAGACAAAAGATTGATAATGTTAGCTTTTATATGTTTAAAGACCATACATGTTAAGTAGACGGTTAGTTGTGTTTAAAATTTTAATTGTGACTTCTAATTCTTTTTTTTTAAAAACAACGAGTCAGCGATTCAGCACAGACTCAGAAACACTGGGTTACCTGACGTCGTGTGGTCCGAGGAGACAGGAGGTGATAGAGGGTCTCAAACGAGTTTAAGTGCGGGTAATTCAGTCACTATCTCTTCCTTTGCCGTTGGGTGAGGTTATAAGAACGAACCTCTTAGGGTACCTGTCTCCTCGGACCGCCCGGTACCAGGTACCCCAGTGTCTCAGCCTGTCCCGACTTCACTGACTCGTGCGTTCAGCCACTACGAAAGATTGGTAGAGTAGGAAACGGCAGGGGAAGAGTAAAACGGAAGTTAGAAAGGGTCATAGTCCCAGAAAGGTTACTCAACCGAGAAGTGTAGTGTACCGGTTTCATAACCTCGAAGTCGATTAGTTTAACTGAACACTTTCTTTTTAAATAGTTTATTTTTTATAAAATTCAACTATGTCAATTAATATGAACAACCTTTTCATTAGAGTGTTACTCGAGCTAGAATTTTTTCTTTTTTTTCAGTAATAATGAATGACAGGAAGTTACTCGGTACACGTAAAACAAAATATAAATATTAAAGGTCCAGGTAGACAATATTTAGGTCTTCTAGGTCAATCAGACATTAATTTATTTCAAGTTTGAGTAGTTTTAAATTACATAATTATTATAGGAAGAATTAAGAGTTATGTTAGGTTCACCCATGTGACTATGTATAATACCGGTTTTCTTTTACTGACCTATCAATAAAGTAAGTCTAATGTGTTTAGACCTACTTTGTTTTAGATCAGTGTATGAATTCCCCTATGTTTGTATACTTTTGGTTTTCCTTACTTGTTTTTGTGGTTTTAAAAAGGTCGATTCTGCCCTTTTAGTGTAAAACGTGATATTTTTACCGGTGTTCTTCAATGAATATTCAACCAAAAATTTTTTGTTCCGGTGTGTCAATAGTAATGTTCTTTTTACACAATTATGTTATTTGTACGACATCGGTCGTATTAACACTACCCGTTCGTGTAGTTAGGTGTTGTGGGTTGTCGACTCACCGTTAGGTGCCGTAAGGTAATCGTCATATGTAGTCGTGGATGAGGGGTGTGTGTACGGTTCGAACCTTCAAATAGTTATAAAAATCCAGAACGGTTACTATCCGTGTAGGATCATAGAGTAATTATAAACATGACCATGATTACGATTGTATACTCAAAAAAGAATATACAAAACTAGTAGACGTAAAAAAGGAAACGTTTAATTCTAAGGTATAAGAAATGGATAAAACGATGGTTCAACAGCAGCAACAACTTAGTGATTCAATACTGACTGAAACGTTGTGGTCCTTGACGTCGTACGGTCCGAAGAGACAGGAAGTGATAGAGGGACTCAAACGAGTTTGAGTACAGGTGACTCGGTTACTATGGTGGGTTAGTAGAGTAAGACAGTGGGGGAAAAGGAGAATGGGAGTTAGAAAGGGTCGTAGTTCCAGAAAAGGTTACTCAAGTGAGGAACGTAGTGCAAATGCTCGAGAAAAATATAGTTCCTCGAGGGTAAACATACCATTTACATGATATTTAGATAAAGGAGTCAAATAAAAAAGAAATATGAAACACAGATGATAGAAAACGATATATCTTTTAAAATTATATATTCTTCCTACGATAGAAAGGATTATCGACAAAGGTCTAGTGAAAAGGAGGGATAAGGTAGTTGTTACAGTCGAAAAGACTTTGTCTACGAGAGAAGACCTAGACGGAAGGAATGAAAGACTCATTGGATGACTGTGTGGTTAATGAGGAGAAGTGGATGAGTTTTGTAGTCGTAGATGAAGTGATGGGAGGTAAGTTGGTATTATTTCTACAAGGTGGGTTTCGGGTCGTTGAGGTATAAAATTGAAGTGGTAATTGTTAGAAAAGGGGATGGGATGAAATCGATGGTTGAGAAAAGTCTGGACTACAATCCTCATTTTCGAGATGGTGGTTTTAGAGGTAAATTCCACTGGATATGAGACTACTGGTAAAGACGAAAGAGATCAAGTAAATCGGATCAAGGGGGAGAGGTCACTTAGAGGTCGGGGTCTCTGGAGGTTAGGTGTTTGCTAGTGAGAAGTACAAGTAGTGAGTGTGTAAGGTGAAAGGTTGAATGGATCAATACTAAGGACCCAGGTAGTGTTTATAGTAGGGGCTTTTAGGGAGCTGAAGCGGAAGAGAGAGAACGACATGAACGGACTATATTTACAGACACACAGAATAAGGGGTTGTAGGTAGGGTAAGGGTTTTACAGTCAGATTCAGTTAGTACTAAAGGACACGGGAGCACGGTTATTCTTTACACATAGTCAATTCAAGATTACATTAAGTGTCTTTTTGGATTTATCATTACTGAAATTGGTTCTGTATTTCGGGTTTGTATTCGTTGGACCTCGTGTATTCGTAAAGACACTAGTAATCCCTGGAAGACAGAACAACGAGAACAGGAGGAGTTGTACACGAAGGTGGAGTATTAGGTTCTACCGACGTGTTTGAAGTCAAGTCAAGTCAAGTCAACGAGTCAGCACAGGCTGAGAAACGCTGGGGCACTTAGCGTCGTGCGGTCCGGAGGGACAGGTAGTGGTTGAGGGCCTCAAGTGAGTCTCAGTGCAGGTAGCTCAGTCACTACGGTAGGTCGTATTATTGAGGTCAATAATAGAGGAATAAGATGGGTCGTCCTTCCTCAACGTTCCTTTGTTGCATGTTTGGGGGAAAGGAGATTCAGTTTTTATTCGTAAGTTGAATGGGGGATCGGTTTTGAATTCTGTATGGATTTACAGGTCCCTCCGACTTTTTATCTCGGTAATCGGGTCTACTGGTACATATATGAGTCACTTTTTAGTCCTGAGAAATGACTTCTCCTCTTTCCGATAATAAACCCAGTGTCGTACGTTAGATTAGAGTCTACACTCCCCTTCAGACTACCTTCCGAAGATCCTTTATAAAGGAGTAAGGATGCTTTCTATTCACACCATCTATCCTTCGATACGGTGTATCTGGAGAAGAAGTTCTTTTCTGAATAACGGTCGACGTCTTCACTAACACCAGGTGTCTGTCGTAGGTCTACAGTCAAGGTAGTCCTCAACGGAATGGAGTCCAGTACGGGAAGGTTCATGTCAGGTAGGATCTTACCTATATTTCCGACCCGTAAAAAGTTAAATTGTGTCCTGTTGAGACCGTTCGTTAGTAATGAGGTCTCGAGAGAAAACAGTCCGGACGTAACTTTGAGTTGAAGAAGGAAACGGGTCAAGACGAAGGACGAGGAAGGAGTGGATCTGCAATATGGATTGAACATGAAGTTTGAAATAGAGTCGTTTATGAAAATTCTTTGGGTTGGACACTGTCTTTAGGATTCTCTGGTCGGAAGAGGGTGACCTGAAACGACACAAACCTAAAATTAAATCAGTAGTACGGTACTCGGTCTTGTGTTTCCCACTGTTTAGTTTCCACTCACCTTCCAGGGACTTCTTAGCATGTTTTGTTGGTGTCTCTGGTAGGGTTTAAATGTCCATTTATTTAAAGGGTGATCGAGTCAAATCTCATAAGATGATATGAAGAAAACGAGGATTCTCAAAGATGTCTGAAGTGTACCTGTACAAGTCCATAAACGTTTATATATATATAGAAACCTTTTCCTAATAAAATTTATAAGTGAAACATAGAAATTTGTATGTAAATGTATTAAAATGTCTATTACTTATCTACACTAGTCTGTCCGAAAAATCCCAGTTGATTTCCTGTTAAGAAAAAAAAGGAAATGACAAGAGAGGTCCATGAAGGGGGAAGAAGGGTGGTTCTATTTGTAAATTGGTGGAGTGTTGTAAGAATAAAAAGAAGTATGTATGTTCAGGGACTGTTCTTACAGAGACTACTCATCTGAGACTACCAAGAGAATTTAGTCAAAACCAATATGTTTAATAATAATGTGATTAGAAGAATATATCAGGAGAAGAAGTAAGTTGTTTTGAAACACCCTTTACGAGGTTTTATAACCCTTGACCAAATTAAGTGCATCGTATTATAAGATGGGATGTTATATAGTAAAAAAAGACGGAAAATCAAAGTAACTAGAAAAGATAACAAAATTAGTAGAGGTAATGTAAATAAAGACGAGACTAGAAGTACTAAAGAAAGGAAGATGATTGAAACCCAAAACAAACAAGAAGTAAGGGATCAACGAAATGCACATTCCAATCCAACAAATAAACTCCAAAAAGAACAAAGGATTCTAACATATTCATATTTGAAGGGAGAATCTTGACGAAAACGACGTAGAGTATCCAAAACCCAGTAGGACGAAAGTAAAAGTGAACAGAGAGTCATTAAAAACTAAAGGAGTCACTAGGTAACGACAAAATTATCGTATGATGAACCGGAGGGACACAAACACAAAAAAATAAAAAAAGAACCATCAACTAAAGATTAGAGTATTACAACGTCAGTCTTTACTACGAACTATATTAAAGTTAAAAGAATTTAAATAGTTCCGAGTGAAACTCCGGATCATGCACTAGTTAGGACCGCTTACAAGGTACACGCGAACTTTACTTAAACATAATACGACGAGACCCTACCTTACGAGATGTTTATAATTCAAATTGCACAGTAAATTCCGGAAACAAAGGAATGACTAAAAGAGACACTTACTCGACAGACAACTACTTTCACCCCACAATTTCGGGGGGGGTAATGACACAATGACAGTTAAAGAAAATACCAACAATCATAAACGGAATATATAACTCCACGAGGCTACAACTCACGTATTTATAAATGCTGACAATGCAGAAGGAAAACCTAACTGGGAAACTAGTAATGCATCACAGGTACAGACAACGTTGTGACAAATTTCAGATAAAACAGACTATGTTGATAACGAATAGGTTAAAACTAAAGGTAAACGTACCTTATGTAAAAAAGTAGGGGAAAGCCAGACATACACAGGAATCTAGACTTCACCCTGAGAACATCTGTCGTATATATGTATATCCAGAACAAAAACATAGGTAAGTCAGTTAAAGACAAAAACCAACCTTGTGAATGAGGCAAATGTAAATTCCATTAATAATTATATATACAAGAATGACCGTAAATCAATTGACAAAACCTAAACAAAAAAATCCACGAAAAGGAAATAGAAAACAAGTGAAGAGGACAATAAACTAGTGATTGAAATTACAACACAAATCTAAGGTAAAAAAACAAAAGACATAGATAACTCTAAAAACCAAAGACTAATGGTACTCCAAAAGTTTATCGTCAGATATATATTGGTTCTAACGATATTCAACGATCAATATTCAACAATATTCAACCTTTATAAACACGAGAGGAGAAGAATCTTGACGACTAAAACTGTATAAACACACACCTACTAAAGAATGGTAGTGATTAGTGAAATACAAATAGAAAAAAAAAAAAAAGCCATACAAATGGAAATTATCACTCAAAAAGGAAACATTAAAAGGTCAAAGATCAATACCGGAAGAGAAATGACGGATCTCTTTAAGGAAATCGTAAACGACGTTTTGAACAATACCACCACAACTTAAGAGAATCGAAAACAAACAGACATTTCGAAAACTAAAGAGACAGTTTAGATTTACTCTCGGAACGACCCTCCTTATAAGAATCAACGTTTAAGAAGGGAAAGTTGTGAACTTTCTATAACACGGTGAGGGAAGACTCGACGTCTCAACGACGACTTTTTAGTCGACTATCAGAATATCTTTAAGGGAACATACAACAAACAACAACGAAGGGGAACAAGGAAAATTATAAAAAACAGAAATTAAAACAGTTAAACTAATGATACACAGAGTCACATAAGGAGGAATCTAAATAAACTGGACTCGGAGAGAGAGACGAAGGGCCTGAATTTACTGTCAAAGGGAAGGGTACAATCCTTTAAAAAGTCGATAATAGAGAAGTTTATAAAAGAACCCATCAAAGAGAGAGAGAGAGAGAAGAGAAAGACGACGACGATTCAGCGAAGTCAGCACAGGCTGAGACTGGGGGTATCTGCCGTCGGGTGGTCCGAGGGGGCAGGGACCCTAAGAGGTCCGTTCTTGTGACCTCACCCAACGGTAAAGGAAGAGGTTACGTACTTTCACTTTTCACTTTCACTTCAGCGAGTCAGCACGGGTTGAGAATCGTTGGGGTACCTGACGTCGGATGGTCCGAGGAGGTAGGGACCCTAAAAGGTCCGTTCTCATGACCTCACCCGACGGTAACGAAGAGAAAGATCCTGGGAATATCACTCTTACAGTCATGAAAAGTACAACAGGGTCTCTAGAGGATTTCTGACGGGAGCAAAGAAGAATGAGAAAATTGAGACAAGGTACCGTCACTGAAGTGGTAAGACAGAAGGTCGAGTGAGTAGGTAAGAAGACGGAGTCAATAAGACTGTAAATAAGGTAGATCACTTAAAAAAGTAAAGTCAATGACATAATAAGTAGACAAACAAGAAATCAAGAAGATCCGGGAGTAATTTGTAAAGACATAGAAGAGGTGGACACGGAGGTAAGAGAAGGAGTTATAGAACCCAGTAAAAATGATAGTAATGGGATTTAAGAAAAAATTCCTCTGACGGATAGAGGTGAAGTAAATCAACAAGAAGACCCCAAAATAGAACAAGGAAGTAGACCCTGTGTAAGGAGACAACAGAGTAAAACAGATTGAAGGACACTGACACCAAAGGTAAGTTATCTGACGTCCCAAGATCAACGTCGAAGACGAAAGACGGGAGACTTCTACTCCCACAGATTCTCAGAACACGTTCGAAGGACCACTTTCATGGTCGACTTTCACATGGACGAGTCACCACCCACCTCGACCCAGAACAGGTAGACCACCCGATCCGGTACAGTCTCGTACACAAAGAACCCCTCGATGAATGAGTCCTTCTGAAATTCGTTTGTTGGACGACTACCCACCCTGATACAAGGGAGGGACAACCAACAGACCGGACTCCGTAGGGTCGTGGTCTCCGTTGTTCGACAACCCACCCCGGTTCGGACCACTCTTTTACCGTCGGAGGTTCTACCGAGTGTGGTTACTCCCGATAGGTCCTGACGACGATGGTCACAGGGACAGGGATTTCACTCGGTGTTGGTGGGGGAGGTGGAGGTGTCCTCTAGGAGGTTATGATCGTCCATTCAAACTGGGTCAGAGAATACTCTGGTGACGAAAAAGAGGACCCAGAACCACGTGTGTTCTGGGATAGATGTGGGAGATTCTGATCTCAAAATCAAAAGGGGTGAGGACACTTTAAACTCACTAGTTTGTGACGACCGGAAGTTTCGATGTAAGAGACCTCTGAGGAGGAGGACAACGGTCTGGAGGTCCGACCCTTCGGATTACACCCCGAGTCTTGAAAGTAAGGAGACCCTCTTGAAAACACCCATATTAATAAAAGATGAAACACCCAAAGGGTGGGGTACACATACCCTGAACTAAAACAGTACTAACGTAGGTAGGATGGTAGTGTAAGACCAAGGAAGAAACAGAGACCTACGTCCTATGGAAAAAACCATCCAAGGTCATAAGAAAACAACCACCCACAAGTCGTGAATCAATACTAAAGCCACAAAGGTAGTCTTCCACACTCGAGTACATGAGACGGTGTCCGTGTGGACTCCGGTTTAACTCCAGTTCCCATCTCTCATTTTCAAACAAAGATAATTTGTCTTACACGAATCCAAAATAAAGAGTTGGATCAGATTGTCAAAGTGTTATATCGGATAAGTGTAAATCGTACTCCTGTTAATATAACTAAATTAAGGAAGGTTGGTTTAAAAATTTAGTTGGAATTATTCCTAATCAAATATGTCTTATTTTACATTAGTAGTTTATACATGTTATACCATTCAGAACTGTTTAAATATGTGTATCTTTTAGGGGGTTTGTTCTATATTTTATCAAGATAGTAGGGGAGTTACAAGGGAGTCTGGAGGAACGTCCATTAGCGAGAGTTGTGACTAGAACAAAGATAGTGACGTCTGATCAAACTGTTTTGAACTAAATTACTTTAGTATGGTTCTATGAAAACACGGAACGAAAAAAACTAGTCGTACAAAGGTTCATGACACACATAGTTATCGAACAAGAAAGGATAACGACCCATCATAAGACAACATACTTATATGTTTGATGTTGTACAGATAGATAAAAGGACAACTATCTGTGGACCTAATACATCAATATCTACGAATGCTTGTTTCGACGATTCTTGTGGACACATGTTCGGAAACATACCTGTAAAGAGATCCTGTTTATATATGATTTTTTTCCTTAGTGGTATAACTTCATATCTATGTGTGGATTTAAATTTCTTTGACGGTTTCACAGAGGATTCACCAATGTAGTATAATCTGAAGGTAGTAGATCCATATTTATAAAAGACGAGAATCCAGAGGGTCATGAGGGTGTCGGAATTGTTATGGAGGGAAGTCGTTATATGACCTGAGACATTCACTCTTTCTGGATAACGTGAGGTACCTCGTTGTGACGCAAAGGTCTAGACGTTGAAACACTGGGGACGCGGAACGAAGTGACCGGGTCGATGTGACGGAAGACACAGATCTTCTTAGTGTTGTCTTAAATCTAGGGTCTCAAAGGATATCCAGGGGTGTCGTTCGACGAAGTTGTATTCGTACCTCGAACGTCAATCCTCTCAGTCCCTTCGTTCAGAGTAAGTCCGAAGAAAGATGCAGAAAGGAGAGATGACAATTTCGGGTAGACTCAGACCCAAAAGAACGCGAAGATTGACTTTCGTAGGGTTGATGAATAAAGTGGTTGAGGTTCTATTTGTACAAAGAGAATTGTCGAGTCTTTGATCCTACGTAATATTTTGTACGTCAAATTTACTAATAAAAAAAGAAAGAATCTTCATGTGTTCTATGTCCATATAAAATGTAAGTCACCGTAGAATTCTATGTAATATATGTGTACCGTTTTGGACCAACTTAGGTTGAGAGACGAGTGAGACATATACTTTGGTTCGTCGATTTATTCCGATCTCTGTTTTGTGACACGAGTGACCAGAGTGAGGTATGAATCTTTGTGTAAAGAGTTCCTCCAAGGGTCGTGACACCCTTTTGGTTAAGAAAGTGTGGGGACCGGCTAAGTGACGATAGGGAATAATAGCAAGTGAAAGGTTTGGGAGAAGGAAAAGAAGTTAAACTCGACTCCTAGGAGACTAATGAGGTGACAAAGTACAGATAAATGGAGGTCACCTTATATGTAAAGTACTGTTGTTCCTGAAAACAGAGAAGATAAGTAATAAGGATCACAGATCTCCATACAGACCGTAGGATTATTATGTTTCACTTATCGACACCTTTCTTCTTTATTTAGTCTTCTCTGGATGTAAAGGAAGGTAATGAAATTACGTTCATGAAACGAAAGGGGATCAATGTTACCTATCCCAGTGTGGGGAATGGACCCAGGTCTTAAGAATTTTGTGATGAGTTAGTTCCCGGAGTGGTCTTGTTTGGATTAAGATTTAGATACGATATGAAAAGGATAGATGACCTAGTCGTATTCTGTTCGACAACATAAAGGAAGAATTTTTTTTATTTGAGTGAACAGTACAAGACGGATGAAAGAATGTAAATATAGTTTTCAGAAGAATTCTTCTTAATAGATGAGAACCCTTTAGGGACCACTAGGTCACCAATCTTGAGGTGCAAAAGTGACAGCTCCCACACTCAAGTTAGGGACTTGTCCCTTGATTCTAGGACGTTCGACACGTCACGTCCGAGGGTGGGTGGGGTTTTTTTCTGATCCCCGAAGGGACCACCAGGTCAGCAAGACGGAAGGACAAGTCCCCTGTGTCCAAGTTAAGAACCAGTTCCTTGATTCTAGGGTGTATGACCTCCTGTTTATTCGGGCGTGGGGTCGATCTCTCGGTCGTACGAGTCGGTCGTGCGACTCAGGTACACACTGTTGGTCTCTCGGGCGTACGGGGTTGATGACGTAGACGTGTGAGATCTCGGGCTCGAGATGTTGGTCTTCGGTCGTACGACGTTAATCTCTTTCGGGTACACGAAGTTACTTGTCGACCGTGTTACGTTACTTCTGAGTCGTGTTGGTTTTTTTCTTAGTAGATGAGAGTGACTGTTGTGAGAATGGAGGATTATAGATTGGGGTAAGGTTACCCCAGATTGGGAGTGGGGAGGAGACTTTAGGAAAACAATTCCATGTCTCCCCATTTAAAAGTCTAGGGAAGAATTAAGTTGTGAACTTTATCGACTAATGAAGGTGAAAAAAACGTAAATTATAATACAAAAGAAGGTTAAAAGAACTCTATATTAACTTTATGTCGTGAGCTATCCAATTTCCACATGTCGTATTAATAAACTGAATGTATGAAGTGTTTTAATAGTGTTATTTAAATGGTTTGTAGATAGTGGAGTATATCTGTGTTGTAATTTCTTTGTCTTTTAATTCAAAAAGGGATACTACTCTTGTGAATCCTAAATCAGATTATTGAAAATATATATTGTTCGTCGTCACAGTGAATTTATATAGTACAACATATAGGGATCATGAAGGAATTAATATTGATCTTTAAACATGGAAAACTGATAAAAGTAAATTAAGGTGGTGGGAGGTGCGGGACGGAGATCATTGGTGTTTAGACTAGAGAAAAGGACAAACAAAAACTTCATATTATCTTGATATTGCGTACAATCAAGGACAATGTGTTTTGTCACAAAACTATAAAGATAGGTAAAGTTTTACTATTACTACAGATCAATGTTAGAGTAGTATGTTTCTATAATGTGTCAATAACTGATATAAGAAGTGTGTCGTGTAAAGTATGGTTACTCAGTAAACGTCACTGTTCAAACACGGAAAATTAGTGGAAGTGAATAAAAAGAGGAGAAGGTGAGAGTAGAGGAGATGGTTGGTGGACAAACAGGAGACGTAGATGTTGACAAAAGAATATAAACAAGCAAAAAGAAAAATCTAAGATGTATGTTCTCTTGAGTATGTCATAAACAGAAAGAGAATAAAGTGAAGCACATTATGTGAGGTACAACAGTGTTCACCGTTCTAAAGAAAAAAAATACCGACTTATTATGAGGTAGGGTCCACCACGTCACCATTTCTTAGACGTACGGTTACGTCCTCTACGTTCTCTGCACTCAAACTAGGGATCCAGTCCTTCTAAGGTTTCTCATACTTTGTCGTTGGGTGAGGTCATGAGAACGGACCTTTTAAGGTACCTGTCTCCTTGGACCGCCCGATGTCAGGTACCCAGTGTTTTTGAGTCTAACTTATATGTATGTGTGTTATATGTATGTACGGTGTAGAAATAGGTAAGTAGATAACTACCCGTGAATCCAACGAAGGTATAGAACCGATAACATTTATTACGACGTTACTTGTGTCCCTATGTATACATATTAGAGATTGACCACAAAAGAAAGTAAACCTATTTATGGGTCTTCATCTTGACGACCTAGTATATTATCAGATAAAAATTGAAAACTCCTTAGAAGTTAGACAAAAGTCAAAAGTAAGGTTAGGGTTTCTTCCCGTTACCGTTTCTTACAAGTTTGACTGTGTGTTAACGTGAGTAAAGTGTACGATCATTTCATCACGATTTTTAAGAGGTTCGATCCGAAGTTGTGATACACTTGCCTCTAGAAGGTGTACAAGTTCGACTTAAATCTTTTCTGTCTCCTTAGTCTCTAGTTTAACGGTTGTAGGCAACTTATTATCTTTTTCGTAAGATCTTTTCTTAAGATCTTTTTGTAGATGAAGACGAAACGACTGATGTGGTTTCGGAGACTGACATATTTAGTGTTATTTTACACCTTTTAAGAAGTTGTCTACCCTTATGGTCTGGTGGAAAGGACAGAGGACTCCCCGGACTTACGTCCAGTTCTTCGTTCAATCTTGTCGTTTACATTGTTGTCAAACTGTTGACTCTTTCCTCATGTAGTTTCGACATATGACAGTGGGATGAATAAATTGAAGAAACGTCTTATGTAGTACATTTTACGGTCCGACCTACTTCTTGTTCGACCCTAGTCCTAACGGTCCTCTTCATAGTTAGTGGAGTCTATACGTCTGCTGTGGTGGGAATACCGTCTTTTGTTTCTCCTTGATTTCTCGGGGAACCACTTCCACTTTCTCCTGTCAGTTTTTCAACCGAATTTTAAGTTGTAAGTTTTTTAATTCTAGTACCGTAAACCAGGGTTGTGGAGTACCGTTTGTCTACATGTTTGTTACCTTTGTTACTGTCTGAAATAAAAAACCCCCATGTTTTAGTAACACCTGTCACTGTTGTCGGTACTTTAATTTTCTACGAACTAGGAACTTTCTCTTCGATACTGTTTAGATCTGTCACATAATTTTTCGTCTCTGTAATGAAACGGCTGTGTCCAGGTTTATCAGTTTCGATACCAAAAAGGTCATCAGTACATACGGGCACTCTCAACCTGGTATTTCTTCCGACTCGTGGCTTCTTGACTACGAAAACTTGATACCACAACCTCTTCTGAGGACTCTCAGGGAACCTGACGTTCCACTAGTTTGGTCAGTCATAATTGCCTTTAGTTAGGACTTATAAGTAACGTCCCTGACTACGACTACGACTTCGAGGTTATAAGACCGATGGACTACACTTCTCGTCTGAGTCACCTTTTCTGGGACTACGACCCTTTCTAACTCCCATTCTCCTCTTCTCCACTGTCTCCTACTGTACCAACCTACCGTAGTAGCCGATTTACCTGTACTCAAACTCGTTCGAGACACTCCACCACTTCCTGTTCCTTCGGACCGTACGGCGTTAGGTACCCCAGCTTCTCAACCTTTGTTGACTCTCTGACTTGTTGTGTGACAAACGGTGTCACAGACGTCGTTAAGTGCAAGGGTGGTTGTCACGCGTCACAAGGGAGAAGAGGTGTAGGAGTGGTTAATAACAGTAAACAACAGAAAAACTTTTGTCAGTAAGAACTGGTCACACTCCACTATCGAGTGACACTAAGACTAAACGTAAATGGACTACAATTCGTAGAGAAGTACACGGTGACCGGTAGCCGTATGAACGAAACCTTTTAGTAAACAAATCTAGGAGGTGGGTAAAAAGAAGTACCGTTTATCTACCCCTTTGACACCTTTGTCACTGTCTGAAATAAAAACCCCCCAGGTTTTAGTGACGTCTACCACTGACGTTGGTACTTTAATTTTTTGCGAACGAGGAACCTTCGTTTCAATACTGGTTGTATCTATCGTATAATTTTTCGTGTCTGTAATGAAACGGTTGTTTCCAGGTAGATCAGTTCCGATACCAAAAAGGTCGTCAGTATATACCTACACTCTCAACCTGATGTTTCTTTCGACTTACGGCCTCTTAACTATGCAAACTTGACACCACAACCTCTTCTGAGAACTCTCAGGGAACCTGACGTTCCTCTAGGTTAGTCAGGTAGGATTTCCTCTAGTCAGGACTTATAAGTAACCTTCCTGACTACGACTTCGACTTTGAGGTTATGAGACCGGTGTACTACGTTTTTCGAGTGAGTAACCTTTTCTGGGACTACGACCCTTTCTGACTTCCGTCCTCTTCCCCCGCTGTCTCCTGTTCTACCAACCTACCGTAGGGGCTGAACTACCTGTATTCAAACTCATATAAGACCCTTAACCACTACCTGTCCCTCCGGACCACACGATGTCAGGTACCCAAGGGTTTCTCGACCTGTCCTGACTCGCTGACTTGACTTGACTGGGTAAAAAGTCAGTCCAACAAAAAAGTACAACTTGACATACTCAAGAAACATATAAAACCTATAATTAGGATATGACTTATATGGTAAACACTTATACAAGAATAAGTCATTTACCGGAAAAGTAAAAGAACTATCAAAGGAAATGACACATTTTCTAGAAATCTAACTACATCAGGTTAGACAAATAAAAACGAAAACAAAGGGAACGGACTCCTCTGTATAGGTTTTTTTTTTTGTTTGGTTTTTTTGACTCTGACTACAGTTTCTCGTATGACGTATACAAAAGAACATTTTTAAAATACCAAAACACAGAATATAAATTCAGAAGAGGTAAAACTTAAATAGAAACACGTACCACACTGTCATAAGGTCGAACTAAGAGAACGTACATTGACAGGTCAAAAGTAGTGCATTGTGGTAAATAATTTCTCCGACAAAAAAGGGGTAACATGTAATAACGAAGGAAATAGTATCTATTACGGATACATTCATTCCTGAGTAAAGACCCGAGATGAGACAAAGTGACTAGATAAGACAAAGTGACGCAGATAAAGACACGGTCATGGTGTAACGAGATAATGGTGTCAAGTGTCATGTCAGACTTTAACCCCGTGGAGGGAGAAAGAATTATGTGAAAGAGGTGGACCAAATGGTTTAGTTTGGGATATGAGACCTGAGTGTCCGTCGAAGAAGAGTCAGGGGAAATTATTCAGGTCGACGAAAAGGGTCATAGATTAACATCCTTACGGGGTTCCGAGGTTAGAGTCAGATACGGAGTTGGATTTGATTGATCCATTCGACTAGAGTCTAACGGAGGCTTCTAAATTTGCGGTGGATATATATAAAAACTGTTTTTTTAAAAGTGGAGATACTACCCTTGTACTAAGAAGACCAATAGGATCCGTTTTCGATACTAGTTATGTCTGTATAAGGGATGTTTTTTACTGATAAAGTAAAAAAGGAAAGATTACAAAAATAATATAAAATAATAAAAGAATAGAATAACGTTGACCCATTCTAGAGGTAATGATGTTACTTTTTCTTGACCACTACCATTTATAGGGACAGAACAAGGGATAGAGTCCCCTTTCAAAAGTGATAAAGTGGTATGTGACACTATAAATGGGATTAAAGAGACATACTTTAGAAATAGTCTAATTTTTTCATAAAAAGGTAGGAAATTTGTTAAAAAAAATTGGTGATTACTCAGGACTTGAGATTAAGAATTTTCTTGACAGGTAGATTACTTTACTAGTAAACCAAAAAACGTAAATAAGACAATTTAGATGAAATTAAAGAGTTTATTTAGGTTGAACCAGTAATAAGAAAAATATAAAACGACCTGTGTCAACCGTTTATAAAACAAAAAAAAAATTATGCAAACGATTCAATCTGACTGGACGACAAAGGTAGGGAATAGTCCAAAACTACTGTTTGTATACGACCTACGTGTTTTTGTTCCTTAAAGTGGAGAAAAGGAATCCGAATCTTCTCAGACACATTGTGGCCACGATAAAGAGGATATTTTCAAACGTTCTTAAGTGATAACTTCTGTAGACCCGGACTTCAGAAGAAAAATCATTCAATCAAAATGATCTCAAACGGTAAAGTAGATGTAAAAAGATTTAAATAACCTTATTTGCATTATTATAGGAGCACACTAAAAAGTTACAGACATTCCTAGATATCACTACCAGGGAAATAGTAGTGACAATCGTCATTAAAGATAAATAAAAGAGAAATAGTTGGAGAGATCGTCAAATAGTTAAAATCATCAGAAAATTACGAATGGAAATAATTTGACGAGATGAATATAGAAAGTATAATTTATTTGAAGAGTAGATCAAGTAAGAGTATTGAAAGATCGTATAAAACTTCACAAAAATGATATAAAGACTCAACTAGTAAATCTGATGATTAAATTAGAAAGAAAAAATTATATACGTAAATTTCAACATTGAAAGTAAGAGTGGTTCCGTGATGACGATAGGAGTTTGAAATTCTATTTTATATAAGTAATATTAAGTCAAACTTTATAAAAGTTTAATGGTCTCACTAAAAAAAGAAGTTAATTACTTGTAATCTTCTTATGTCAGTGACATATCACGTGATAAGAGATATACAGTTAATCCGGTTCACAAAAGTTTAGAAAGAAAACAATTGATAACCCACTCCTTATAATCAGTAAAAATTGTAGTATCTACATTTTTCGACCTTCTTTTAGACTACACCTCGTCCGATACACGTGTCAGAATGTTTCACAGAGGGGTTATGATGAATTATAATATCCTTCTTAATCACCCTTTTATTCTATTATGGAGTATTTCCTTTTATTTTAAATATAATTTTCATTCCCTGTCTGTCCGTGGCATACGGAGATCTTCATTGTGGACTCCTATGGGGAGGTGTGGGTTCGTCGTAGGACCGGTTCCTTCACATCAGACTTAGGTTGGTGCTGTTTTGTACTTGGTTGTCGTACAAATCGACAGTACAGAAGAATCAGAGGGACTCGGAAATTTTTTAATTAAATTTAAAATCAACTTTATTACATAAGTATATGTCAACTACGTCACTAAGAAACATATGAAACGGGTCAAAGGAATTTTCCCCTATAAGAAGTCTTGATGTAATATTATTTATAGTGTTGGTGTTATGACTGTAACTATTTAGTTAGAATAAGTCTAAAGATGTTAAAATGAATATGAGTACATACATGTACACCCACACATTTCAAGATATGTTAAGACAGTGGACACATAAGTACATAGGTGGTGGTCAGTTCTGTCTGTCAAGATTGTTATGTTCCGAAGGAGTGTCAGGAGAGGATAGAAGAAATATGTGAGGGGAAGAATTCGGAACGGTTACCAATTGACAATAAAAAATAGAAATACATTATAGAGAGACAAAGACCATTAAAGGATATGAGATTTTAGATTGGATAGTTCATAACCATTTCGGTAAGGGCGAGAAAAATTTTCATTACAAATATACCATATCAAAAAGGTAGGAAAACGAGAGGTGGATGGATGTGACAACTTGAACTTCACTGAAAGGGTGTTCGACGTATTGAACCAGTATAAAAAAGTAGGTTAAACGAAAATATAAATTCCATTAATCATATAGATACCATTGATGACTATGGGAAAGTACCTAGTGTCGGAACAACATCGTTTTCCTGACCGTATTGAGTTACTTCGATACACCGTACGACACGTCCCGGTAGGTTCTGTCTGTTCAGTACCACTTCTCAAGATTGTTTTGCACGAGCTGACCTCTTCCTTTACCGTTGGGTGAGGTTATAAGAACGGACCTCCTGGAGTACTTGTCATACATTTCCGTTTTTCTACACTATGGTTTTCTACTGGGGGGTCCAGTCTTCCACAGGTTATACGCTGACCCCTCCTCGTCTCCCGTTAATGATCGTCGAGGTCTTTCTTACTTCTCCGATCGGGTTCCACCTTTACTACGAGTCGACACCTACACAGACCACTACTTTTCATTTCAGGTTACGACATTTGTTATAACGTGTCCTTGGATCTTACAATCCAGGTAAATTAGTTCCATTTAACCTCCACCAGTTCGTCCTCTACTTTCTCACTTGTAGTTATATAATCCTTAGTGACTTGATTTTACCTGTCCTTACCCACTTGAATTAATTCTACTGGCAACATTGATAGTTATGATGACACCCGTTCTTAGGGAACCTTCTTTACCTCATCGGGAGTATCAGTTGTTTTGTCAGACTTTACGTCATGAACTTACGTTAGGATTTTTACTGTCTTACCGGAGCCAAGTGAAGGTTCCGTTTGGTAAGCTGTAGTGGTATTAGGTACAGATACGGTATTGGTGATTACGGTTTCTTCGACTTCGAGTGGTCAAGATACTTTTGCATGTTTTGAAAGATCTTGATCGTGTTTTTCTGCAGGAAAGGTAGTACCCTAACCTTACGTTTTCCTGTTTCAGTTCTCTATGAGCCTCATTATCCATTCAAACCGGAACCTCATGTTTTACATCCGTTTCCGATTGTGTCAAAACAGTTGTCTTGTGTGACCAGTATCGTTTGTGGGAAAAGGTTGTTGTGTCTACTAAGATGTATAGCTGTAGTGGTCTACGAGTTATGGTTTTAGTCTAATACAAAAAACGTCGGTTTCTACCTCTTCGAGATATTTCAGTCATTTTTGTTCTGGACCTCGACTGACCGAGTCTAGTAGTCGAGTAACAACGTTCAAGTCCGAATTTAACTTCTTTCATCCCCTTTTGGACTGGGACCATCGACTCTCCAATTTCGTAGACTGAGGTTACTCCCTCTGAGCCCAAGCTAGGGGACCTCTTCCTTTACCATTGGGTGAGGTCATAAGAACGGACCTCTTAGGGTACCTGCCTCTTCGGACCATCCGATGTCAGGTGTCCCAACGTTTCTCAGCCTCTGCTGACTCGCTGAAGTGAAAGTGAAAGTCCCCTTTTGGTGAACTGGTAAGTCTATACTGGATTTAGTTTAGGGGACACTAATATGGCACCTCCACTGCTTATCTAAGTCCCCTAATCCAGACCATCTGTCTTTGACTTCTTGATACCTGACTCCAAGCATTGTGATATGTCCTCCGTCACTGGTTTTGGTAGGGTTTCACTTTTTTAGGTTCTGTTTCACCAACAGACTCCTCCGAAAATGTTATCGAACTCATTTTTTCTCTTAGTTTCCGTTCCCTCTTTCCCTTTTTATATGGGTTGCATTACATCTCAAGGTCTCTTATCGTTCCTCTCTATTCTTCCGGAAGAATTTACTTGTTACTTTTATCTCCTTTTGTTATTTTACCCCTTCTGATCTCAAGAGAAGAAAAACGGAAAAGTATGACAAGTACTCCAAGAGTTTCGTTCTTATGACTTCACCAAACGGTGAGGCAAGAGGTGACCTGGTGCAAAACTGTCTTGAGAGGTGGTACTGGACAGGTAGGACCCTCCTGGATGTGTTGTACCGAGTGTCAAAGTGACTCAATCTGTTCGTTCCGACACTAGGTACACTAATCAAACCAATCAAAAGACACTGACACCAAAAGTAAGACAGACGGGAGACTGCTTATTCCTATTCTCCGAATACCTTCGAAGGTCTACAACCTCTCTGACTGACATCTCCTTTGACCCAGAACAAGACTACCCGCCCCGGTACGAGTCATTTAGAAATTAGGTTAAAAGACAACTACCCACCCCGACACAGGGGAGGAACAACGAACCGGACTCCGGTTTGAAAGTTGGGTTCGGAGGTCTCTCTTGTTGTCTCCTATTCTACCAACCTACCGTAGTGGTTGAGTTACCTGTACTCAACCTCGTTCGAGACCCTCAACCACTACCTGTCCCTCCGGACCGTACGACGTCAGGTACCCCAGCGTTTCTCAGTCTGTGCTAAATCGTTGACTTGTTGTTTTTGACCATTGTTGTAAAATGATAAGACTAACTTTATACCTTTGGAGTGAAAGTAAATTCAGGAAATAGTAATGATATAATTCATAGTAGTATAAATCAGAGTCTATCAAGATACAAAAACTAAGTTAGTAGTTTATACTGACGATTTTGAGTCCTCCTTTTAATAATGTTCATAGGTAAACAAGGAAGATAACGAGAGAAGTAACAAAGAAGAAAGGACTACGAGGTTCTAAACTAGAAAATAATAAAGAAATCCAGACGATCGTTGTTGAAGCAAATCCAAAAGTAGTTGACTCTTACAAAAATAAAGGTAAATTAAGGACTCACTGTTGACACGGTCTATGTCTTAAGTGTTACCTGTTAAGAAAATAAAGTCGTAAAATTTATAACACGGTGAAGATGACCGCGGGTACCAAAGTCTACTCTTTAGATAACAACACACTTAACCAAACAATAAAGGGTATCTATTGACGTAGTAAAGATAGACAGGTGAAAGTTCTGAAGAAAAGAAACGGAAGTCCAAAGACCGGGAGATAAGACAAGGTGAATAGATAAACGGACAAGAAAACGGTTATGGTGTTAAAGACTACCATGGTGACATCGAAAGGTCATTCGAGACGATAGTCCATCGTAGTCGGAAGGGTGAAACGAGAGGAGGAAATTAGGAGACAACCGGTAAAACCCAAAGAGCAAAACGGTATATTTGAAATCTTAGTCAAAAAAATATAAGTGTTTTATTAAACGATTTTAAGACTTACCCTAATGTGACTTAAATGTCCATTTCAACCCTTCTTTACTATAGGACAATTCTAACTTAGAGAGATAGGTGTCCATTGTAGAGAGGTAAATAAATCAAGAGACTAACCAAGTAGTCTCAAAACATCTCAAGAAGTGTGTCTAGAATATATATATATATATATATATATATATATCAATCTACGTATGGATTTATAAAGTGAAAACTATCATGACTATATTTACCGTAAAAAAATATTTAAGTTTAAGATAGAGAAGTAACGACTATTTGTCCTTTCGTTAACTGAAGACATAAAATTAGAACATAGGACACGGAAATCTATAAAAAAATTTAAATAAAAAATTAACTTCCTATTAACGAAATGTCTTAAAACAACAAAAGACAGTTTGGAGTTGTACTTACTCGGTACTTTCAAATTCAATTTCTATTCAGTGAGTCAGTACAGGCTGAGAAACGCTGGGGTACTTGACATCGGATGGTCCGAGGAGGTAGATACATACCCTAAAAGGTCCGTTCTTATGACCTCACCCAACGGTAAATGAAGAGGTCCTCTAGAAGGGCTGGGTCCCTAACTTGGGTCCAGAGGGCGTAACATCCGTCTGCGAAATGACAGACTCGGTGGTCCCTTCAGACTTACTCGGTATCCATATATATATATAAGGGAGGAAGAACTTACAGGGAGGGTAGAGAGAGAGAGGTGGGGTGGGGAGATCCAACTATGTCTCGGGGACAAACTCAAAGAACTCTGTATGTCGATACGGAAATCTAAAATTCTCAAATTAAAACTACGTAAACCATATCTAAAGGAACCCAAATACGACATACATTAAACATCAAAGAACCCAGACATCTAACAAAGAAAACAGTTTAAACCATTGAAAAGTCGGTATAAAGAAAGTTTATGAGAAAGTCGGAGTAAGAGAAAGGGAAAAGGAAGACCCTGAAGTTAGTGTATTTACGATATAGAAAACAGGGTATCTAGTAAAAAAGATCAGGCGAAAGACAAATCTGGCCTACTTAAGATACTAAAACAAGAGTTCAGGTTACTAAGATGGTAGATAATTACTGACAGTAAGATGATAACTCGGGTAGGTCGGTGAAAAAGACGACAACGACAATGACAGAAAAGGTCAAGATTTTAAAGGTAAACCAAGAGAGTTTACAGTAAAATTTAAAATAAGATTACTTAAAATGAACCATACAACGATTCTAAAACCAAAAAATAAACAAAGTTCTGTAAAAATTGACTAAAACTTCGTAAAAATATTGTCGATCAAATTTTAAGAAGAGTCTTTTAAGGTTGTAGACTGAGTAGCAAAACCACAAACAATAGAAAAGACTAAGATCAACGTCAAAGAAAACAATGACTGTCTTTCTCGTTAAAAGATAACAGACGACATAGAACTTACAAGACAGATCGTACAATGTGTCGTGATCGTGTCCCCGAATATTTGTAATTTAGAAATAAAGTCATCTGGCGGTGGGACATATCAAAATCGTACACCTATGACCGGATGAAAAGACCCGACGACAAGTTTACTGTCCAATTAAAAGTCTCGGAGACACCATAATAAACCGCACGAAACAAATAGACAACGGTGATCCGAGGGCGACCAGGGACTCCCACGACGGACTGTCCCGTTTTCCTCAAAGGGGTTCGGTTCACCGGTTCTAAGAGATCCACTCCTTTTCGACCCTATCCGGTTTCCACGGGGAGTCGAAGAGTCACAGAGACTCATCTTTTCCGTTCGAACTTGGGTATCTCTGTTCCTCCTAAGGGACTTACACGGGGAACAATATTGACCTCGGGAGAACGGTCAAGGTTGGTGGACGGGGACACAGAGGACCTAACCCTCTTCATCGAGTCCGGATGTATCCGTTTCTTTGATACCTTATCCGGTGAACATCGACACAGGAAAAACGGTCATCACGGGTGAAGCCCCAGAGACCCAACCCCTCCTCTTATGGTTCGGAAGTTCCTGTTTCTACGAAGGGTCTGATCTTACGAACGATATCGTCTCAGAGAGAACAGTCAAGACGGATGGACGGAACTATTGAGAGTCACTTTCTTGAGAGTCCTGTCCACCCCTTCCTCACACGAAGAAGAGTCGTGAGTATAAGTCACTCCCGAGTATTGACTAGGGGGAGCCGTTACCGTAGTTTAAACGTGCTACAAATGTCTCCGTGAGGGTAAACTAAACTCCCTCCGTTTTTGATGGACCTTTCACAAGACAACGATCCAATCTCCCTGAGTCCTTTGTGATCTAGATCCATCGGAAGAAAACGCCCCGTTTACGTTTTACAGGATACCGATCCGACAAGAAAGTCAGGATGCCAGGGTTTGGTCGAGTGGAAAGATCCTGGTAAGTGTCAAGAAACCAACAGAAGACGTGGTTAAGGTCCTGAATATCAACCTGAATATACCCTTTTTACCTATATATGGTAGAATAGACAAGACCTACATAGGGATACTCAGAAGTGTTAATAGATAAAAGAGAAAACTAAAAGTAAGTCAAGAAAGTAAAATGTAAAGACCAATAAAAAATTGACTTACTGTCTGATTCGAAATATTTATAAATGGTACGATATATAATGTATATCAATGTATATGTATATAAAGTATAATAGTGATTCTTATATTTTTGATATGTCTATTGGACTTAGTCACTGACTACTGTGACAGAAGGAGGTCTCTTCTAAATGTAGACGAAGGTCGTTCGTTGTTTCGATCCTTGTCTAGAATTAGGTTAGTTCCTGACTCCACTAAACTTTCGAACGGAAGTCGAAAAAGACTCTCGACTAGATAAAACTCAAGTGGAAATTCGTACTTCATGTCGGATAGGAAGTCCCAAGGGTTGATTTTCGGACCCCACAAAAGATCACGGGATAAAGAACCGTTCGAGACTTGAGGTTAAAGTAGGGGGTTAAGACGTACTGATGGAAACTAACACGCCTAGTGTTACTTGACACCTTTTAAGAATCTCTACCCTTATGGTCTGGTGGAATGGACGGAGGACTCTTCAGACATACGTCCAGTTCTTCGTTGTCAATACTGACGTGTACCTTTTTGCCTGACCAAGGTTTAACCCTTTCCTCATGCAATTCCTACATATGACAGTGGGACGAATAAATTAAATATACGTCTCATGTAGTACACTTTACGACCCGACCTACTTTGTGTTCGACCTTAACTCCAACGTCCCTCTTTATAGTTATTAGAGTCTATGCGTCTTCTGTGGTGGGAATACCGTCTTTCGTTTTTCCTTGATTTTTCGGAGAACTACTTCCACATTCTCCTCTCACTTTTTCGACCGAATTTTGAGTTGTAAGTTTTTGATTCTAGTACCGTAGGTCAGGGTAGTGAAGTACCGTTTATCTACCCCTTTGTTACCTTTGTCACTCTCTGAAATAAAAGAACCCGAGGTTTTAGTGACGTCTACCACTGACGTTGGTATTTTAATTTTCTGTGAACGAGGAACCTTCTTTTCAATACTGGTTGGATCTGTCGTATAAGTTTTCGTCTCTGTACTGAAACGGTTGTTTCCAGTCAGATCAGTTTCGATACCAAAAAAGTCATCAGTACATACCTACATTCTCAACCTGATATTTCGACTCACGGCTTCTTGACTACAAAAACTTGACACCACGATCTCTTCTGAGAACTCTCAGGGAACCTGACGCTTCTCTAGTTTGGTCAGGTAGGATTTCCTTTAGTCAGGACTTATAAGTAACCTTCTTGACTACGACTTCGACTTTGAGGTTATGAAACTGGTGGACTACGTTTCTTGACTGAGTGACCTTTTCTAGGACTACGACCCTTTCTGACTTCTATCCTCCTCTTCCCTTACTGTCTCCTACTCTACTAACCTACCGTAGTGGTTAAGTTACCTGCACTCAAACTCGTTCGAGGCCCTCAACCACTGCCTGTCCCTTCGAACCACACGACGTCGGGTGCCCTAACGTCAGTCTGTGCTGATTCATTGACTTGACTTGACTGGGTTTTGAGACGAATCTTAGAGTCAGAGAGAGGTGATGGTGAAAGGTGAGTTGGAGAATCGATGTACGGAGTATAGTTGATTAGGGAGATACTCCTTTCGATATGGTTTTCAATCGGAGTAGGGAGATAGGAACAAACGGAACGAGTGAGAAGTGTCGGCAATTTTTTATAAAAAAGGTCGAAAAGATCAAAAGTCGATCTCAAGACCGAATCTTTTTCGATAAGACAGTGACTGTCTTAGTCTTTAGAGGGGTCATCGAACAATACACTATGTTATTATACAAGGTCCGAATACATAAAAGACTAAAGTTGGACTTTATCCGGTAAAAAGGTCCATGGGGATCCAAGACAGATCATTGTTTTCTTAATAAATCTCTTGTCAGACCGTGGTCTTCACGAATTACGATGGTTCGAATTAAAGACTCTAAAAAGTCCTCTCTCTTAATCCTTTATTATGTAAAAATTTTTCCTTTTTTATGTAGTACTCTAGTATGACTGTAAAAGTTGAGTTTAAATCCTAGGATTGTAAGAATGGGTTGAAGAGACTAATATAGAGAAAGGGTAAGTTTTTAGATCTCTGAGTTAGGTTATATTCATAAATGAACAAATGAAATATTATGTGTGGACGTTTTATTATTATGGTTATAGTGATGGTTAATATACTAATGTTTTTTGACAAATACTATAGAAACGTCAAAAAACAGGAACCTTGATATAGGGTAAAGATCGGTTTGACAACAACAACAACAAATCAACGATTCGGTACAGGTTGAGAAAACACTACGGTACCTATCGATCCGAGGAGACAGGTACCCTAAAAGGTCCGTTCTTATAATTTCACCCAACGGTAAAGGAAGAAGTCCACTAGGAGGGTTGGGTCTCTATTTTGGAGGTAGAGGACGTAACATCCACCTAAGAAATGGTGACTCGGTGGTCCCTTCGGGTTACAGGTTAAATGATGCGAAGTTTTAGTAGACTTTATCAGAGATACACTTTCACAATCAGGGAGTCAAGCACAGGTTGAGAAACCCTGGGGTACCTGACGTCGGAAGGGTCGAGGGAACAGGTACCCTAAGAGGTCTACTCTTATGACCTCACTCAGCAGTAAGGGAAGAGGTCCTCTAGAAGGGTTGGGTCCCTGACTTAGGTGCCGAGGACGTGACGTCCACCAAAGAAATAGTCGACTCGGTGGTCCCTTCTATTAGAGATACACGAATCGGAGTTTGAACTATATGTAAATCTAAGTGTAAGGACAAAGGCAAACTGAAAATCCTTAACAAAGAAAGAGAGTTAAATAGAGTAAAAACAAATATTATCTATAAACGTACTAAGAATTTGGGTTGGGTGTTTCATGTAAGTCTACAGATCCAAGATGTGTACAAAGACGATGTGGTAAGGGAAGAGAAAGGAATCTCATTGGTAAAAGGAATCAAAAACCAAATAGTAAGGAAACTAAGTAGATACATATATGTGTTTTTATATCCATATATATAAATATCTCGGGAAAATAAACTTTTTATCACTGTATGTTACGGTAATAAAACGAGAAACGAAAAAGGTGAATTGTTATATCAGAACTCTACTGGTGTATCGACTATACCTCTAATAGGAGTCAGGAAAAGTATCGAGAGGTAAATATCATGAGGTAACACACTTGTATGGTATAAAATAAACTAGTCAGGAGAATTACTGGACTCGGATCTGATTAAACGATAGCTTAAAACAAAGTATTAAACTGTATTTTTACGTTTACCAGGGTGACTTCACCTGTCTAGTTGTTTGAATGACCATAAGACCGGAGACGACAGTGTTTCTTTGTTTTATGTGATTGTACAAATCGCGGACGGGTTTAGATACTATATCCCAAGAGTTGACCTCGTATGTAGTTTTATGAGTGTCTCGGACTCTTTTGTTTACTACTTACTATCCCGACGTTGTAATTGGTGAGAGTCTGCCCTAGATCGCAACATAAGTGTAGAAATTGTCGAGGTGTTTATTCAGATTATGTATGAGGTTTAATTCTTGTTTAGAAGGTGTGTATTAGAACCTTAAAGATCCACAATTTCATTCACCGATTTAAAAACTGTGGTTATCATTTTTATAAAGATGTAAGATTTCAAAGTAGAAATCAATTTGTAAAAACTAGATTATTAAGAAATTCCAGTTGTATGTTACTCTTTTCAAGTGGCACTTTTAAATATGATTATCAGGGTTTTACTTTGTCTAATTCGTACAGTATTAATAAATTTTTTTTTGTTACGAGACATTAGTGATATTTACTCACGATATACGAAATTACGAATCCTATGAGTAGGTATTACTATTAGTTTTGATGGTGTTTCATTATACCTAAAGAGAGTATACATTTTTTCATTATATAGTAAATGGAGCTTTCTGAGATCTTTTCCCTGTTAAGGAAACGAGTTTAGGACCCGAGACAGTGACCTGAACAGGACGTAGGTTAAGAGATACTAGGGGGATTTACATTGGGGTGTACGTAAGTGTCGAAGTAGATAGCAGATATACGACTGTTGACGGGTTTGACATAAAGATTGTGTTTCGAACCGGGTAAAATTCTGGTCGTTAAGGATATAATTTTAAAATTCATTAATTTAGGTGAAGAAAAATGGAAAACCCAAAAAAAGGGACTATAAAACAGTAGTAGGTTGGTTAGAAAGTTTTGAATAGTTGAGAAGGAAATGGAATGGGGTTAGTGAGTCGGTTGTTTTTTTTAGTGAGTAAAGACAAGGAGAAGATAGGGGTAAACAGGGAGAAGATAGGGATCCGGTTACGGGATCTAGTTTAAGAGGAGAAGGTTCAAATAAGAAGACGCTATCGAATCGGGTTAGGGGACTAGACTGGTCAAGAGATACCACTGTCAGAATTTAAGACAGACGTTTGTGTAATCGTAAATTCCCATTTCTGTTTTATTTCTGTCCTCTGTTTTAAACTATCGGAACGGTTTTCTTTTCGAATACTTGTATCTATGTTTTTAGGTTTTATTTTATAATGGTATTGTTTGGGTTTTTTGGATATAATTTTTTATATAGTACCGATTTAACTCAAGTAGAGTCCTTATGCTCGTACCAATTTGATAATCTTTCGGGTAGTCACATTAAATTGTGTAATTGTCTAATTTCCTGTTTTCGAGACACTAATAACTCCTGATAAGATCTTCTAAAGAAATTTCAGTCTTTGTTCTGATAAGTTGTTACAGGATATCTAGAATTTGTTAAGTCATTAATCTGTTTTCTTCGTGTCTCATATGTCTAGTCTTTATTTCATAATGTTAAATGACCGTCGTATTTATTGTTGTGTCTTTTGTTCTCTTAGGTGTTTGATAGTTATGATATTCTTAAATCATTCCGAAGGATCTATATTCAATTTATATACTCGTTTAGTTAGGACGAAAACGTGAAAGGATAATGTTACTAATATTCTTAGTCTGTCAAAGACCAAGTTCCTCCTAATCTCTCAACGTTGTGGCGTAGAGGTGGTCTTTCGGGTCGATTCGAGTACGGATCTGGGTTTGTCCATTCAAGTGATCTCTAGTCGGTTCAGAAGGTCTGTTGGTGTTAGTACTCGATTTATGAGGAATGGCAATATTACTGTTGTGACTATTTTCATTATTTTTAATTTTTAAAGTAAGGATAGATGATATGATTAGTTAATCCCAATCGTAATCGTTGTTTTAACATCTAGGTCCTCATTTAGGTTATCTTTGTTCATACACTCTGGTAAGACTTTTTTCAATGTTCTTAAATGATTTTCTATATTTTATATGGATTTATTTACCTTTATATTTCGTACAAGATCTACTCTTCTGTGATAAGTATTTCTACTGTATAGTCATAGACCACTTTAAACTTAATTTTTAGAGTTGTTCCTAAAAACAATTTTATTTTCCTTGTTTCCCGACTTTTGTTGTTTTACTTCAAACTGCAAAATACATTGATTCCATATAAAGTTTAGACATACACCGTCATCCCCATCATATGATAATACATTTACCCTGACCCTGTTGACCAATGGTTTTTTTTAATAAATAACAACAAGTCAGTGAGTCAGTACAGACTGAAAAACACTAGGGTGTCTGACAACGTTAGTCCGGAAGTGACAGAGGACCTTGTCGCACCAGTTTGAGTACAGGAGATTAAGTCACTACGGTAGGTTGGTAGAGCAGGAGACAGTAGGGGAAGAGGAGGACGGAAGGTAGAAAGGGTCATAGTCCCAGAAAAGATTACTCAGTCCAGAAGCGTGGTCCACCGGTTTCATAACCTCGAAGTCGAAGTCGTAGTTAGGAAGGTTACTTATAAGTCCCAACTCAAGGAAATCCTTACTGACCAAACTAGAGGAACGTCAGGTTACCTGAGAGTTCTCAGAAGAGGTTGTGGTGTCAAGTTTTGTAGTTAAGAAACCGTGAGCCGAAAGCAATACCAGGTTGAGAGTGTAGTGTATACACTGATGACCTTTTTGGTATCGAAACTGATATCTCTGGAAACAGCCGTTTCATTACATTAAAACTCGTAATGAAACGATCGTACACTTGACTCACGTTAACACGTCATCAAACTTGTAAGAAACCGTGCCGGAAAGAAACCCTGACCTTACTTTTGATTGGAAAAGGTCAGGACACCGTAATTCAATGATGTTGTTTGTATTTTATATTTTTATTTGACGTCCTTCTACTTTCTAGTCTTTCACTTTTTAGTTTGTCCCAGTCATTTCCTTTCCTTAAAAAATTATATTGTTTCTTTTCTTGTTCGGTATTTCCTTTTTTTTACTATTTCACTAATGTACTTTTAAATTTAAAGACAAAGTTATCTTTATTCTTTCAATTTCTGTTCGGTATTAACGGTGACCATTATATTTAACCGATTTAGAGATACCTTTCGTAAAACCGTTATGGGTAGTTTTAGATTTTACGTGTATAGGAAGACTTCTTCATTAAAATGAAGACTCTTAATTTGGATTTCTATCTGGACCCCTTAAGGGACCACCAGGTCACCAATTCTTAGACGGAATGTCACTGTGCCCAGTCCCTTAATTCGATGGTGTACGGTGCCTCGTNTTTTTACTATTTCACTAATGTACTTTTAAATTTAAAGACAAAGTTATCTTTATTCTTTCAATTTCTGTTCGGTATTAACGGTGACCATTATATTTAACCGATTTAGAGATACCTTTCGTAAAACCGTTATGGGTAGTTTTAGATTTTACGTGTATAGGAAGACTTCTTCATTAAAATGAAGACTCTTAATTTGGATTTCTATCTGGATCCCTTAAGGGACCACCAGGTCACCAATTCTTAGACGGAATGTCACTGTGCCCAGTCCCTTAATTCGATGGTGTACGGTGCCTCGTTGATTCGGTGCACGACGTTCATTATTCGGACACGTGAGACTTCGGGTACACGGTGATGATGACTTCGGAGTGTGAGACCTCGGACAAACAGAGTTGATGACTCGGGTACGTAGTGTTGAACTCTCAGATACTGACCGTTGTTTTCTAGGGCGTACTACGTTACTTCTAGGACGTACGGTGTTGATTCTGGGTTACGTCAGTTTATTCATTTCTGTCTGTCTGGGGAGGGAGTTTTTCTTTTCTGGGTCTTTACACACTTTACTGTACATATGTTCCAGTTTGTTGTGGAAATGTATTTAATTCTGTGTTGGTATGTTACCTTGTGGTTTCTTTGAAAAAAAGTTTACATGACCATGCTTTGATCGAGATTCTATACGACAAGTCACTCCCGTCTCTCCCTTTTCGTTTCATGTCTTGATACTGTGATATCGGACGTCTTTCCTCTGGTTTGTGTCAATCTGTTTTACTCCGTTGTCTCTTTACAAATTACTCCCGGATCTTCCTTACTTGTTAGTTAGTCACTACTTGTGGTGTTATTGAGTTTACTTTTTATATACTCTTACTTAGTTATCTTTTTATTGACTCCGTCTTCTTACCTACTCACTCGACCTTCTTTCTTACTACCTTTACTGACGGTACCTCATCTTATTTCTTTTTCTTATTTTTATACTCCTGTCAGAGTCTCTGGAGACCCCGTTGTAATTTACGGGGTTGTAATCTTAATATCTCCAGAGATTAGTCTTCTCTTTCTTTTTCCCAGACTTTTTATAAACTTCTGTAACCTCAGCTTTGAAGGAATTGTACCCTTTCCTTTGTCAGTGGGTTCAGGTCGTGTCTCTCAGGGTTTGTCCTTTTTGGGTTCCTCTTTGTACGGTTCTGTGTTTAATTAGTTTGATTGTTTTGAATTTATGTTCATTTTTATAATTTCGTTGTTTCCTTTTCGTTGATTATTGTATGTTCCCTTAGGGGTATTCCAATTGTCGACTATAAAGTCGTCTTTGAGACGTCCGGTCTTCCTTGGTCGTGATATATAAATTTCACTACTTTCCCTTTTTGAATGTTGGTTCTAAAGAGATGAGTCGTTCCTTGAGTGAGTCTAAATGTCTCTTTAGTTTTCGAAATGTCTGTTCTTTTCCATTCTTTTGAGTAGTGGTGGTTTGATCGAAATGTTGTTTACGATTTCCTTGAAGAGGTCCGTCCTTTTTGATCTCTTCTTTTTCTGGATGTTTTTGGTTGGGGTTTGTTAATTCTTTTACATTATCGTTGTACACGCACGTACGATTCAGTAAAGTCAACACAGACTGAGAAACGCTGGGATACCTGACATCGGACGGTCCGAAGAGGCAGGTACCCTAAGAGATTTGTTCTTATGACCTCACCCGACAGCACGGGAGAAGGTCCCCTAGAAGAGGTGGGTCCCTAACTTGGGAGTAGAAAATTCAGAGGATTTAACGTTCCGTCCAAGAAATGGTGATCACGGTGGACCTTTGAGGTTATGTATGGTTATTAATGGAATTTCCATTTACGATATTACAGGGTTGGCTTTCTATGTCTAACCGACTTACCTATGTTTTTGTTCTGGGTATATATACGACAGATGTTGTCTGTGTAAAGTCTAGGTCCCTGTATATGTAAAAGTTTCACTCTCCTACATTTTATATAAGGTACGTTTACCTTTAGTTTTCTTTCGATCTCGTCGTTATGAGTTTAGTCTGTTTTATCTGAAATTTGATTTCTGTTCTCTGTTCCTTCCTGTAATATATTACTAGTTCCCTGGTTAGGTTCTTCTATATTGTTAATATTTTTTAATAAGTGGTTTGTGTCCTCGTGGAGTTATGTATTCACGATTGTCGGTATTTTACTCTTTAGTTGTCATTGTGTTATTATTACCTCAGGTGAATATGGTTACCTATCCGGTAGATCTGTCTATTGATTATATCTTTGTGTTCGGAATTTACTGTGTAATCTGGACTGTCTGAATTAATAATATATGTCCTTTAAGGTAGGTTTTCGTCGTCTTATATAAAAGAAGAGTTCACGTGGGTCTTATAAGAGGTCCTATCTAGTGTAGAACCCAGTCTTTAGTTCGGACCACTTGTTCTTTTAATTTTAGTATAGTTCATAGAAAAGGTTGGTGTTGTGATACTTCAATCTTAATGGCCCCCGCCCCCCCTTGACATTTTTTTGTGTTTGTGTACCTCGGATTTATTATACGACGATTTATTGGTCTAGTGACTTCATTAGTTTTCCTTTATTTATAGATCTTTGTTTACTACTACTTTTGTGTTTTTGGGTATCGGATACCCTACGTCGTTCTCGTCAAATTTATCCTTTTAAATATCGTTATGTTAGGATGGAGTTCTTTGTTCTTTTTAGAGTTTATTTGTTGGAATGGAATGTGGATTTCGATGATCTCTTTCTTGTTGTTGTTTCAATCATCTTCCGTTCTTTAGTACTTCTTGTCTCGTCTTTATTTTGTTTGCTTCTTTTGTTTTTGTTTCTAGTCACTTTGATTTTCGACCAGGAAACTCTTCTATTTGTTTTAACTATTTGCAATCGGTCTGAGTAGTCTTCTCTCTCTTAATTTTAATTATTTTAATCTTTACTTTTTCCTGTTCAATGTTGACTGTGGTATCTTTATGTTTTCTAGTTTTTTTTTTTTTTTCTTTATGTTTCCTAGCATTCTCTGATAATTATGTTCGTTGACATACAGTTATTTTACCTGTTGGACCTTCTTTACATGTTTAAGAATCTTTTCATGTTGGAAGACCTGAGGGGAGTATCAAGTCACCAATTCTTAGGTGGACTGTTACGTCCCCTGTATCCAAGTTATTGAGCAGGGTCTTATAAAGTGTACGGTTCCCCGTTGTTTCGGGTACACGGTCTTGATGATCTTGTCGTGAGGTCTCGGGCGTTCGGTGTTACTGACTCAAACACACGGAGTTGATGACTTCGGTCGTGTGGATCTCCGGATACGAGGTCTTTTTTCTTCGGTGGTATTACTCTTCGGGTGCGTGGCGTTGACTTCTCATCGAGGACGAACGGTGTTGATCTCTTTCAGGTGTGCGTCGTTTTTCCTGGGTCACGTCAGTTTTTTTATCATGTTGAAAGGTTCTGACTTGGTTTTTCTTTGTCTTTTATACTTGTCTGGTTAGTGTTCATTACTTTGACTTTGATTAATTTTTCAGAAAGTTGTTTGTTTTAAGGTCCTGGTTTACCGAAGTGTCCGTTTAAGATAATCCAACCATGTTTTCATTAACGCCAAAACCTGACGCTTAAAATTTAGTAATATTGATCCGAGTTTGTATAGAAATAATTAGTTTTATACTTGGGAATGTTAGTTGTGTAAAAATAGTTTCTCTTTATCTTAAAACAAATAAGTACATCGTATTTTTGGACACGAAGTCCTAAGTTGAGAACCTTTCGTAAAAGACGGAGGACGACCAACACCTTCGTAAAAGGGACGTTTTTCCAACAGTTCTACGAAGTTCACTATCAGTTAACCGCTCTCCAGTCCACTTATGTCGTCTACTCCGTTTTGAACTTTCTGGTTGAGTAAGTTGAAAACTTCACTTCCAACACGTCACACACCAGTTCGTGACAGTACCTCTTTTTGACCTGGGTGAGACAATTGGTTACGACCGACGTACGTAACGTCAAAAGCTACGTAGACTGACTAAACGACTCGTATGAGAGTCGTTTACCTAAGTCTGTCGAATAGTCTAGTCTACCCGTCGTCTGGTGGTTCGTCACTGGTACTGGAAAAGACCCACGTTCAAACCGAAACACTTCACGAAACCGCGAAGAAGAGTCAGGTGATTCTCCACCAGTAACGTCCGACAGTATATTTTAGGTGAACAGTAGCGTGTAATGTTAGACTAGTTCTTTACCAAGTAACAACAACGTGTCTTATTCTCTTCTATTATTAAGTTTTACCATAAAGACTAAAGGTCAGTCCAGTACTCCGTGGGTGAATAGCTCGAATAAGTGGAAAACTAAACGAAGTTTACGGTTTACTGGCGTCTTACCGTCGACAACTCAAGAAACCGGTGAAGAGTATATCAACATTTTCCTAGTCGAAACTACTGCCCGGAGTTAACCAACAACAGTTGAAGACTACCGACCGGTGACACGAGGAATAGAAGTTCCGAGGTAGAGGACATGTTTTGAAGATCTCGGTAGTGACGTTAGTAATCGTCAAGGACCCGATTTACACAACGACTACAACACTCAACAGAACTGATGAAATCTGGGTAAAACTTGAGTTTAAATTTTTAACGAGCTTAAACGAAAAACACATTATGGTAAAGACATCGGATTTTATTTATATTTTATTTGTCGTTCATTATTGGTTTTGTTGTATTTCCCCCTTTACACGTAAAATTTATAAATATTGTGTTGGTGTAAATAAATTCTTACATACGGTTATAGTTTACCGTTTCAAGTTTTTACGTGTAGGTGTTAATGCAATAGTGGTTGGATTACCGTTTGTAAATCTCTTCTCAATTGTGGATAGGAAGAGTTTGAGAAGGTTTTTTGACGTCTTCTTCCTTGTTCGAGTGACATCTTCCGATACTAGTGGGATTATAGTTTTGGTCTGTTTGTATAGTGTGTTTTTTTCTTTTGACGTCCGGTTACAGTGACTACTTGTATGTGTATTTTTAGGAGTTGTTTTATAATGATTATTTGATTTAGGTTGTTATGTAATTTTCCTAGTATGTGTTAATACACCCTAAATAAGGTCCCTACGTTTCTAACAAGTTATATACGTTTAGTTAGTTACACTATGTGATGTTATTGTTTAAATTCTTTTGTTTTTGTATACTAATAGAGTTGTCTACGTCTCTTTTGAAAAACAGTTTTAAGTTGTGGGTAAATACTGTTTTTGAGGAGTCTTTCACCCGTATTTTCCTGGGGATGGAATTGTTTTATTTCGGGTATACACTGTTTAGGTGTCGTTTGTAGTAAGAACTACTTTTTGACTTTTGTAGAGGAGATTCTAGTCCTTGTTCTGTCACCCCAGGTAAAACGGTGATAATAAGATATATCAAAACCTTTAGAATGGGTACCGTTAGTAACTCTTTTTCTTTATTTTACTTAGGTCTAATCTTTTCTTCATTTTGATAGGGACAAACATCTACTGTACTATGGTATGTATCTTTTAGGATTTCGACGATGGTCTTCTAATGATCTCCAGTAGTTACTTAAACCATTTCAAAGTCCTATTTTTTAATTATGTGTCTTTCTTCTGAACTTTGTTAGGGTGAAGGGTGATGGTGTTTTTCTCGTTTTATGGATCCCTATGTGGATGGAGTCCCCCGTTTTCTGAACTTCCGTCTTTTGACAATTCTATAACTACTTTCTTTAGATTTTGTTGTGTTTGTCTAACTCTTTATATGGTTCAAGAACCTAACCTTCTTATTTATAACACTTTTACTGATATAATGAGTTTCGTTAGATGTTACATTTAATGGTTTCAGTAAAAAGTGTCTTAATCTTGTTTTTTAAAATGTTGATCATACCTTTGTGTTCTTTGGGGTTTATCAGTTTCGTTAGAACTCTTTCTTTTCGTCTCGACCTCCTTAGTCCGAGGGACCGAAGTCTGATATAATGTTTCGATCTCATTAGGTCTCTGGTACCATGATCCGTGTTTTTTTCTTTTATCTAGTTACCTTGTCCTGTCTTTCGGGTCACTATTTGGGTTTGTGTATACCAGTGGATTAGATACTGTTTCCTCCATTCCTATATGTTACCTCTTTTCTGTCAGAGAAGTTATTCACCACGACCCCTTTGATCTGTCGATGTACATTTTCTTACTTTAATTTTGTGAAAAGATTATAGTATGTGTTTTTGTTTGAGTTTTACCTAATTTCTGACTTTACATTCCGGTCTATCATATTTTGAAAATCTCTTTTTGTATCCGTCTTGTGAGAAACTGTATTTAGTCGTTCTAGAAAAAACTGGATGGAGGATCTCATTACTTTATTTTGTTTTTGTTCACGTGGGACTAATTTGAATTTTAGAAAACGTGTCGTTTCTTTTGGTATTTGTTCTACTTTTCTGTTGGATGTCTTACCCTCTTTTATAGACGTTTCGTAACTGTTCCCTAAATAGAGGTTTTATATGTTTGTTGAGTACGTCGAGTTATAGTTTTTTTATTGAGTTAGGTTTTTACCCACCTTCTGGATTTATCTGTAAAGAGGTTTCTTCTGTGTGTCAGCTGGTTGTGTGTGTACTTTTCTACAAGTTGTAGTGATTATAATGTCTTTACGTTTAGTTTTGATGTTATTCCTTAGTGGAGTGTGTCCAGTCTTGTCGGTAGTAGTTTTTTAGATGTTTGTTATTTACGGTCTCTGCTACACTTCTTGCCCCTTGGTAAAATGTGACAACCACCCTTACATTTAACTATGTCAATGATTCCTCTTGTCATGTCTCCAAGAAATTTTTTGATTTTTGCATTGATGGTGTACTGGGTCGTTAGGGTGAGGACCCCTATATTGATATCTTTTCGCTTTCACTTTCAGCAAGTCAGGACAGGTTGTGAAACACTGGGGTACCAGACATATCAGGTACCTTAAGAGGTCCGGTTTTACGACCTCGCCCATCAAGTTTTTTCTATATACGTGAGGTTACAAGTGACGTGATAAATGTCATCGGTCCTATATCTTCGTTGGATTTACAGGTAGTTGTCTCCTTGTCTATTTCTTCTACACCATGAGAAGTTACCTTATAATGAGTCGGTATTATTTCTTAATTTAACCCAGGAAACGTCTCTACACCTGACTGGATTCCCGAAAGGACTATCGAGTCAACCATTTCTTAGGTGGACGTTACGTCCTCTGGGACCAAGTTAAGGACCCAACCCTTGTAGACGACCTCTTCCCTATCCGATGGGTGACGTCACTAGAACCCGAAGAGAACACCGAGTCGACCATTTCTTAGGCGGGTGTTACACCCTCTCGACCCAAGCTAGGGACCCAACCCTTCTAGGGGACCTCTTCCCTTTCCAATGGGTGAGGTCATAAAACCGGACCTCTTAAGGTACTTGATATATCAGGTACCCCAGGGTACGACATATCGGGTATCCTGACTGGATCTCTGACAGTGTTTCTCGTTTCATTCAGTCTTTCTCTTTTTATTTATGGTGTATAATTACGTGTATACACCTTAGATCTTTTTTCTACCAGAGTGAACGTTTCGTCTTTGTCTCTGTGTCTATATCTCTTGTTTACGTACCTATGGTTTCTCCTCCACCCCACCCTACTTAGTCCTCTGATCCTAGCTGTTATATATGTGATGATACATATTTTGACTATCGATTACTCTTAGATGACATATGGTGTCCTCTTTTTATTTGTTTCTACTGATTGTCTTTTTTATTTAATCTGAAGTAATTTTAAAGTTTGAAAACATATAGTTTTTCGTAATAGTTCCAACAAGAATTCTTTTTGTTCTTTGTTTTACTCTACTTTAAAAAACGTTTAGTACATAGACTGGTCCCAGATTATAGGTCTTGTATATTTCTTGAGAATGTTGAGTAGTTATTTTTCTGTTTATCAAATTTTTCGTTACATGAACTCACCTGTGAAAAGGTTTCTTCTATATGGTTACCAGTGTCTCCGTGTACTTTCCTATAATTCTTGGTTATGAGTAATCCCTTTATATTTAGGTTTGGTATTACTCTATGGTCAATATGAGTGATTCTACTGGTAAGTGAGTAAATATGTTTATTAAAATATTGTTTTTTTACTTATTTACTCACTTACTTACATACTTATTTTGGAGTCTTTTATTCATAACTACTCTTACACTTCTTTTACGTTGAGAGTGTGTCACGATAATCTTTACATTTGACAATGTCAACGATACTTTTTCAGACCGAACAGGAGTTTTTCATTTGTAGTTAAATGGTATACTGGGTCGTTAAGGTGACGATCCTTTTGTGGATTCTCTGTATAGGTATATAGTGGGTTTTTGAAGATGTACTTACAAGTGTCGTTATAATAAGTATTATCCATTTCCGTCTTTGTTGGGTTTACAGGTAGTTGACTACTGACCTATTTATTATACGCCATACGTATGTTAAGTCGGTTTTTTCCTTAATATATGATTATACACTGTGTTGTACCTACTCAGAACTTTTGTAATGTAATTCATTTTCAGTCAGAAAATGGTGTATGCTATTGTAAATGTACTTTACAGATCTTGTCTTTTAGGTGTTTCTCGTTCATCCAACACCAACAGAGCCGTGACTCTTTTTCCTCCTAGTCCTCACGGACGATTGTCCGTACCCCAAAGATAAACCGTGTTACTTTTATAAGATCTTATTCTATTACTACTACCGACGTGTTGAAATACTCATATGATTTTTATTATATTAACATATGAATTTTTACCACTTAAAATAGGTAAATAGTCTAGTCACCTGTCTTAAATATTGGGTCTACCTTTTTTGACATACCTTAATCCATTTTTTCCCGTCCCTCCCATGTCACGTTTTATCTGACAGTTTCGCATGAAAATAAATAAATAAAATGTATGCATAAAAATTTTTCTTACTCTTTCCAGTTGTTTCACCATATTTTAAACGTACACGGTTTATTTAAAACGTTTCATTATATTAAAAAAAAAGTCATTGAGACATTATGTGGTCTTTAATATAAGAACCGTTGATGTATTTCGGTAAAAAATTTTTTACTACATACAGTTGGCATGTAGTTGGATTTTCATAAGTTCCTTCATTTGTCTTCAAAAGTCAATAAAACCACCACGAAGTTTTCATACTTTTGAGATCTCTTTTTGGTATGTATGTGTCCATACGTTTTTCTACATATTTTTCGCAAGTAACATCGTGATGACCATTGTCGTGTTCTACCATTTGAGATTTATGGGTCGTCGACTTTGTGTACATTTATTTCCCCTTAAGACATTAGGATTATCGATACTTTAGTTGATCTTGATGAAAATAGTTGTATTTGTAGAGTTTTCGTATCTTTTTGATCCAACCCGTCGTTCTTCAATATCTTACTGATGAAATATTTCGAACTTTTGTACTAAAATAAAAACCTTTGTTCTGTAACACACACACGCACATATATATACACACATAAACACGTAGACATCACTTTTTCTTTGTACGTTCTCTTTATTATTTGTAGTTGAAGTGGTGTGATCAATGGAGACCTCTCTCAATTCCATTTGTCTTAATCCCTCCTCATTATATCACTGAGACCACTATAGATATTATAAAATATGGTATATTGAAAATAATAATACATCATTATTATTATACTTCTTTTAAGTCTTCTCGATCCAACGTCCGTGTGTCTACGAGTAAAGTAAAAAGAAACATAGAGAAGGTATCCGACCTGGTATTCCTTCCGTCTCTCGGTTTCTTGACTACGGAAGTTTGATCACGACCTTTTCTGAGGACGCTCAGGGAACCTGTCGTTCCTCTAGTTTGGTCAATTGGAGTTCCCTTTAGTTGGGACTTATGAGTGACCTTCCTGACTACGACTTCGACTTCGAGGTCATAAAACCAGTGGACTACACTTGTCAATTAAGTAACCTTTTCAGGGACTACAATCCTTTCTAACTCCCGTCTTCCTCTTCTCCCGTAGTCTCCTATTCCACCGATACCGCAGTGAATGCGTTAGCTGTACATGAACCTGTTTGAAACCCTCTACCATTCCCTGTCCCTCCGGCCCGTACGACGTCAGGTACCCCAACGTTTCAGTCTGTGTTGGCCCGCTGACTTGTTCTCTGTGTATTTTGTGTTACGACGTCGGTCACGTCGTCCCTCCCTGACTTTCACCAGTTGTGGCAAACCCTTTTTCTTTGATCTCTGTCTTAATGTCAAAATTTCTATCCTGGCCCCCTGAGTTGTGGAGAACCTACTTCTCGGGACAAGGAGTCTCGGTGTAGTGGAAATAAATGACAGAACCGTTCGTTTTTCATAGACAACATGATGCTACTTCGGTCGGAGGACACGGGGCCAGTGCAGAGGGTAAAATAACTAATTTGATAGAAACAATAAGAGAACATGTTTCCGATAGTGTATCGACCTCCAGTATCTGAGAGTATCCGGAACCCTTTTGTAGAATCACACACGTGTTCGTCGTAAGACTTGAACGCGACTGGACCGTAAGGTTCCAGGTGTGATACAAGAAGGAATCGAATCGTCCCATACTGCTGGGGTTGATTAGTTGGGTTACCTGAAAATAACCCCAATACGTCATAACGATCTAAAACGAAAATAAGAAAGGGGAGACACTAAAAGAGTGTCGAATCGGTCTCGTTGTCCGTCGACTGATGATTGGAGACGGTACACTACAAATTTGTACACAATCCCTTCCCATACTTTACTAGATTAAGACGTTTAAACGGAGTTCTATTACAACGATTTGGAAGACTAGTTTTAGGAACACTTTGAAACGTTCTACAGAGGTTATAAACTTTTTGGTTACACTTTCCCCTTTTAATTCGCTGTTAATGGTGGTCAAACCGGAAAGGTAATTTAAACCTTTTTGGTAGGTGTGTCCTTCATGCGATAAACATTTCCTGACGAATGATTGTCGATTTTTGGTGATAGTAAAATAGTAAATCTTTATTATGGTTTTTTTAAAGATTTTTATTAAAATTTCGTGTTCACGTACTTATTGTTTGTATTCCTGTCCTTTCAACACATAAGGACTTCGTATTTCGTCTCGGTTTATGTCATAGATAAAATTATACGTAGACTAGGAGTTTAATTTACAGTGAAAAATAAGTAGATATTTATTACAAAAAGGAATGAGTTAATTGATTTTTATGTAATTTGTTGTACATGGGTGTACAATTTCTCCCCTTTCAGTTTAAAAAGAAAAATATAACACTTATAGTAATGTTCGATACAAGTTTTACGTACAATATTGGAAATTATCCTTTATTGAAAATTGAGGTAAATTTTAGTAGAACAGTTTTTGTCCTATGTAAAAAAGTACACATTGATTCTATCAGATGTTCTAATGTGTAAAAACACTTTCCTAGACACTTAGTCTTTGATATCCTTTGTGGCCAGGTCTCTAATGAAAACGTAGGAAATTGTCATGGACTGTGTTAAAGTCGGAGATTATGAATGTCTGAATAGTCATTTGTATAATCTTTTAAGAATTAATCTTACGTTTTTCCTGGTTCTCCTTAACCTTTTAAGTAAGTTGAATTATTGACATGTGATAATTACAGTTTACGATTTTTTATTTCTACGTTAAGTCGGTATTGATTTTAATTGAAGATATTCTGTTTTTCTTATTTGTACATTCATATATTGGACATTTTGTACATTTTTACATTTACATTTATGTCAGGTACCCCAGTGTTCTCAGCCTGTGTTGAATCACTGATTTGGTGGTTTGGTGGTGGTGGTGGTTTTACATGAATTTTCTTTTATTATTCCTTATTTTTGGTTTTCCTATTTTAGTTTGGTCTCTGAGTGTACAAATTTTTTTCCGTCAATTTTCATACTGTGATTATTTTACTCCCTTTTCTTTTTTCGTTCTGTTTATTTTCTTTCAGTGAGACTCCCCCTATTTAATCTTTTGCAGTCCGATTATTGTTTCCTGGTCAGATTTTCATGTCCCTCTTTTCCTTTTTTATCTTCCTTTTTTTCCTAATCTAATCATATATCATATACTTATTCTCAGTGAATACGGTTTTATATAGACCCTTTAGTGTCTTTAACCATTTCTTATATTTACTCTTTGATTAAATTGCTTAAAGATCTGTGTTAATAAAACATTTCATGTTGGTGTTAAAGTAAAATCAAAATCTTTGTTCTAATACAAATTTCTCTTTTGAGTTACTAAAGACAAGTTGGTACCATGTTTAAATAATTTATTCAATCAGTATTAATCATTTTCGATAAACTAGTATTTGTATCAGACGAAAAAAGGACATATAAATAGACAGAAGGTATGACATCATTTACGTAAACGAATAGAATCCTTGAAAAGTGTCTCCATTTCAAATTTACAGTCCATGAACGAAAGTTTGTACAGTATTAAACACACACACGAGTCAGTGATTCAACAAGGGTCGAGAAAAGCTGGGGGACCTGACGTCGAGTGGTCCGAGGAGACAGGTACCCTAAAAGGTCCGTTCTTGTGATCTCATCCAACGGTGAAGGAGGAGGTCCCCTAGAAGACTTAGATCCCTAGTTCGGACGTAGAGGACATAGAAGACGTAACCGTCCACCTAAGAAATGGTGACTCGGTGGACCTTTCGAGGACAGCATTGAGTCCGTTAATATAATTATGTAAGAACGATTTAAAAAGTAAAATGAATTACTTGTATAAAAATGGATGAGTAGATTTTTTTTGAGAAGGTCCTTAATCGGTTTTTAAAATTTCCAGATAGTAAAGTCATAAAATGTATTTCAAAAGTGGGTTTTATTTTTGAAGTGTATTATATTCGTGTATAAAACAACGGAGGAGGGTATTAGGATAGATAAAAGGGACAGTGTTTTAGTTCTATAGTTATTGACGGTAAGTTACTGAACCGAGATGATGTGAATTGGTGTCCCGTCAAGATTGACGTCATTGGAGTTGCAAGGTGTGTCGCCCGGTGAGTGGTTTATGTAAAGACTACTTTTGACCCTTGGTCGTAGAGTAATGTGCTATGTTATAAAGGGTCTGGTAAGAGTTGAAAGTAGTAGTTGCGAATGACTCATAAGTGGTTTATCGTCCAAGATGTTTATACGTCCCCGTAGCGACAGGAGTGGACGGGCGATGACCTGGGTAAAAGATCATTGTAATACACACAAAAGAAAAGAGGAAAGGGAAGAGTCAAGTATGGTAAATTACCTCAACCTGGAGTTGGGGGTAGAGGTTCTCCATGAGTTAAGTCCAGACTAACCAGTCTTGTAAGGGTCCTGGACTCGGTGTCACTGACGAAGTCATTTCCTGTTCACTCTGAGAGTGAGGAGGAATAGACAATGAGCGAGGATTTCTTCTCGATGAGAAAAGATCAAACTAAATCGAAAACCTCTGTAGTGTACTTCTTTCGGACGGACGTTCACTCCGGTCATTTCTCCGTTCCTCTCTCTCTGACCAACGGACCTAAATCGGTGTATACTTCGGTTGTTATAAGGGACCTGAAAAGACAGTATCTTTGGTTATTTAGAGAGGATAGAAAAAGAGAGTTCAAACGGACTCAACCTGTAGACAGTTTTTATCTAAAGACTGTCTTTCACATAGGTTATGTTAAGTGTTTATCTCACTGTTAATTGCTCGGAAACTTACACTTTGATCTAAAAAAAATTTTTCGACTTCATATCCTGTCACTCTTGTCGGACTAGGACTCGACCTTCAACCGTTAGGATCAATACGTCTTAGTTTCTTTGTTCAATTTTTGTGACGGACACCATTGAATCCCAAACGTAGTACACGGGTTGTACTGACCTTGTAACCCTCTGAGTCGTAATGTTTCAGTCATTAACTCTGGTATAATAGTTCAAGTTCTCCTATTCCGGGTCCAACCGTTGGGTGAGGTCATGAGAACGGACCTTTTAGGGTACCTGCCTCCTCGGACCATCCGACGTCAGGTACCTCAGCGATTCTCAACCTGTGTTGACTCGTTGAAGTGAAAGTGAAAAGTGAAAGTATGTAACCTCTTCCTTTACCGTTGGGTGAGGTCACAAGAACGGACCTCTTAGGGTCCCTGTCCCCTCGGACCACCCGACGGCAGACACCCCAGCGTGTCTCAGTCTGTGCTGACTTCGTTGAATCGTCGTCGTCGTCGTCGCCACTTTGTCTACTTCCCTCAAATTTCAATGTTTGTGGATTAATATTTTATTTATTCGGTGTCCATACGTTAAATACCCCGAAGGGTCCACAAAGTCACTATTTCTTAGGTTGATGGTTACGTCCTTCTTCGCCCTCTATACCCAAACTAGGGACCCAACCCTTCTAAGGGATCTCCTCCTTTTCCGTTGGGTGAGGCCATAAGGAAGAACCTTTTGAGGTTCCTGTCTGTTCTGACCACCCGACGTTAGGTACCCCAGAGTTTCTCAGTGTGTGCGATTCGTTACCTCGTTTGTACGTATATTATTTGTCGTATTCCGTATACCAGTTATTATGACATCATTAAAACATACCCTTGTCAATGATCTGGATAGTATCACTAGTACTATGATTGTATTATAACATGTATTTGATATGAAGTTAATTCTTTGTTTTTGTCCCTTATAGTACCACCAGGTCACCAATCCTGAGGAGTGAAAGTGACGGTTATCATTCCTAAACTAGGGACTAGTCCCTTAATTCTATAACGTTCCACGTGTTGTGTCGAACCTTATCTTACCTCATATGTTTTGTTCTCCTATTTCGGGTTTGAGGAAACACACCTTATATTTCTGAAGTTGCTCCTGAAGGGACCACCAAGTCACCAATTCTTAGACGGACGGGTATACTTTCTGTGTGTCCCAGTCGGAGACCAGGTCCTTGATTCTAGGGTGTACGGTGTCCCGTTGTTTCGGACACTCGGTGTTGATAACTTGGACGTAAGGTCTCGAGTTTACGGTGTTGAGGACTCGGGTGCACGACGTTGATGACTTCGGGTACTTGAGATCTTGGCGTTGTTCTCTTTGGTAGTGTTACTCTTCGAACACGTGGCGTTAGTCTTTCATCGGGGACGAGTGTTGACCTCTTTTGGGTGTCCGTCGTTGTTTCTTGGGTACGTGGTGTTACTTCTGGGTCGTGTCAGTTTTTATTTGTTAATTAAAATTTTTTATGAAATTACTAGACCGAATACAGGGAGACATATAATCCCTAACAAGATATAACATTCCCTATCCTTTAGATTTAGACTGAATTCTTTTTACAATGGACATCTTGGAGTATTTTGGTGTTTCACATCGAAGTCAGTTCCTGAATAGGTCTCTAAGTCTTATAGTAATCCAGAGGTCGAGGTGACAAGATGATAGAGGAGAGAAGATCCTTAACGTGACTGGAGTTCACCCGAGGTTAGTGTTGTCGTTACGATCGATATTATCAAGATCCGGGATGTAGGAGTAGTGTGTTTGTCTTCTGTCGTTGTGTAGAGGAAGTATTTACGGGTGTCTTCTCTCCAGAGGTCGTTTTCAGGACTCTAAGTGAGACTGACTCAGTGGAATCCAGTGTACGGATGAAGTTTTGTTAGTGGTTTCAGTCTCTCACCGTACGAGACTACCGAATCGGATCCAGTTCCTACGTGGAACTTCGACCTCCACTGACTCTTCCCTTTTGGTTAATGTGAAAAGTCAGAGTGTGGGAAGGTAACATAGAGAATGTTCAATACGAGGTCACTGTGGGTAAATGCAACTCAAGAGATTCACAACACTCAACTTGCTACGGTGACGTTTCCTATACAACTTCAGTATTGGTGTGGTATGGACACTTCCACTGGAATAGACCTTTGTCCCGGAAATGTCTAAATGAATTCTCTTACAGTATAAGTGTGTAGATTATACTGACCACAGGAATGTTCTTCTCTTCTCTGGATGTCCCTCTCACGGTACACTCTTCCTTCTCTACCTTCGTCTTTGACTTCTCTGAGTAGATATTCGGTTCCTTACGGTTCGTAACGACCGTTAAAGTCTTCGATTCTCTTTTCGTGCCTTGTTTAAGAGGGAACCTCGGCATTCTCTGTCGTAGTGGGACAGTTGTGGACTAAAGTCCGAAGACTTGAGGTCTTGACCCTCTCTAATTTAAAGACTACAAAATTCAGTGGGTCAAATATCATGAAACATGGTGTTGGAATCTTTTGATTGTGTTCTTCATTCTTATCAGGTGGTACTAAGAGACTGAAACGTGTTTGAGAAACGAGGAAGACCTCACAGGAGGGGGTCTAACAGATAAATGTGATTTGAAGAGTCTAGACGGGTTTACAAGAGAAGAGACGCCGTGAAAGGTGGTCTTGGGTGTCGTGTCAATCAGAGAGGTGGTGTGTTATCAGGTCATGGTGTATAACGGGTGTAAATATAATAATTTAACATTATCGGACACGTGTATCGATTGTTATAGTTGGGAAGTCTTAATACTCGAGAAGTTTCCCTTTCGTTCTGAACTAAGATTGGGTGGAAGTGTCGGAGTTCAGTCCCGTGTCATAGATTGTATATCATTAGTTAGTCTTCGATGAATACTTAACTTATCCGACTACCGAGTAGAGTTTTCTATTGTTCGTACTAAAGTCTCTCAACCGATAAGATCTAATATCTTTTGACTTCTGTCCGGAACTCCATCTTAGATCTATTTTTTCTTCTTTTCTTTCTTACACCCCTATCCTACTTCCCCCCACTACTTAAATCGTTTATACGTCTTTTTGATAATGTTTCATCTTTCCAACCCAATCCCTTTTCCCCAATATACATTTCGTAAAATCCCGGAAGACGACTCCCAGTAAAATGTCTATTGCCTCAATTTTTTTTTTCTTCTTGTAAAGACTGGTTCTGTCGTTGCATTCAAGAGTCCCCTAATATACTGTGTCCCATCTTACCTAAGGTCTCCACGTTCTTTGCTTGTCTCCGTCTAGTCGTTACTCCGCTTCCCGGTCCGCGTGATCCCACCTCGCCTTTCTTGTCTTTCCTTGTGTAAGGATTCTGAAATTTCTTCTTTCTTTTTGTCTTTCTCGCTTTCTGATGAGGATTCAAAACTAGAAACCAATAGATTTGATCCCAAACGATGACTTTATTCTTCATGTTTCCTTTTGTGAAATTTTTTTTTTTTGTGAAAAAAAAAATTGCTATTGTTCAAACCAGAAGTTATACCGAGTTATACTCTATTGTTGTGTTGTAGGGTTACTTCTACGGTTCGTTTGTGACCTTCTGTTCTGTTACTTTAAATCCCCTTTTTTTTATTTTCCTGTCTTTCTGTTTGTACCGTCAGTAAGTCCATGTAAAGACTTTCAGTATTATGTATACTGGACTTTATGTATATGTGTCGTCTTAAAGTAAGGAAGTGAGTTATCAATGACGCGTGATACAGAGTCCGTGACGAGATCCGAGACCCTTATATTGGCACTCGTTTTCTCTATTTTTAGGGACGGGAGTACCCGAATATAAGATGACGCTTTTAAGTATTTGTATGCGAATCCCGAAGTCTAATGAAGGAGAATCATTAATGGTATTTGTTCCATTCATAAATAAAATGGAAAAAATGGTATAAAATAAAAGGTCTTAAAAGTGAAGTGATCAATGTTTTCATATACGTATAGGAGTCTGGTCATCGGTCTGTCTAAGTTACTTAAATTAAAAAGAAAATACGATCGAAAGGACAACATTGTTTGGATAAAAGGGAGAAAACAAAGAGTTTCACGATCTCTTCCTTTGTCGTTGGATGAGGTCATAAGAACGGACCTCTTAGGGTATCTGTCTCCTCGGACCTTCCGATATATCAGGTACCCCAATGTTCTCAACCTGCGTTGAATCGCTGATTTGGTGGTGTATTCCAAGAGTCATCCAATGACATAAGGTGGACGGGTTTTCAACATATCGTCCTTGAATTTTTTAATTTACGTATAATTGAAGTATTTACTCGAATTGTAGAAAAAAAAAAATTCGAATTGTAGAAATGAAAGATTGAATTACCCTATGTAAATAGGAGATTTCTTTTTGAAACTATCACTATAATGTTCATCTTTTTGTACTAATGACTTACTATTCTTAATTTCTAAAATTTTAAATTTTTTATTTTTTTATTTTACTTACCTTCACCGTGACGAGACCTTTAGTAGGTGTTTTCTAAAGTATCAATAAAAATAATTTGACTGTAGTAATTGGAATAGGAGACATTAATTAGTAAAGATGTCATAGAATGTAAACCTTTTTTTTTACTTGACTGAAAGATTAATGTTGGTGTGTTATTAGGTTTAAAATTTGTTGTAGGAGTCAATAGGACTTCTAATTTTCCATGTTATATGTACTTTTACAAACCGGTCCAGAGACCGTACGTCATACCTGAGTCACTATTTAAATCCCTTAGATTAGGATAATAATGGATACAAGGAAAGTTAATTACTTTTTCTAGAATGATGTCGTTAACATTATGTCCTAAATGCCTTGAATTTCCGAATTTTTTGTGTGGTTGAACTACGACTGGGTTTGGTCTTTCCATCAGTAAGATTACGGAGAATCCAATTATTGTTTCTTCAGACATTCAATTTAGTTCTATGTTTGATTAAATATTAGTTTTGGTTGTAAAGTGAGAAGGGGATTTTTTAGCATGTTGATTTTTAAATTACCTTCCAAAAAAATTTCTGATATCTGTATTCAAAGAGAATGAAAGTGAAAAATTTTACGTTTAAAGTCTTCGGGTGTTTTATGTTACTTTAATAGTCTTACTTCCAGAATTGACAAACGGGTCTTTTCTCGTGACTGTGATCGACCTTGACCGAGTTTACCTCGTAGGAGTTGTTGGACCCTTCGGGGAAGTGAGAGTGTCCTGTGGTAGACTCTGTTGTACGTAGTTCTGACGGACAAGGGGGACCTTTCACCAAGATAAGGTTAGGAGACCTGTCAGGAGTACGTGTGAACCTGGACGAGAGAGATATACATCTACTGCGATTGTGAATGTGGACAGGGTGTCCACCTTTAGGACTTTCATGGGGGAGGAGTCACACACGTTTTAATGTGTAGAGTTTAGACGAGGAGGACACAGAGACGCAGACAATTACTATGGTGGTAGGGGAGTTAGTGGATTCTATCCCAGATCAAAAGTAAGGGAGTGGTAGGGGGAGAGAAGGGTTCTCGTTCGGAGTCAAAGTTTCTTTCTAGTCAGTAAGTGGAGATATTATGGTGGATCGTGGATAGGGAAGGAGGTAAGGATGTCAAATAGAATACAAAAGTAATGAGGACTGGACTGGGTGTGGTTCCAAGGTTAGATCAACGGGTAGTAGAGGGTACGAATTTTACTCAGGTGGAAGAGACTTGTAATATCTGTCTGACTAGATCGTTGTATACAGGGAGGGGTGGGACACCCGGGGGTGACGGATGATTCCGTAGGATTTAAAAGTCTTGAACTTTTTAAGGGAAGACCGGGTTGATAGGTAAGTGAACCTGCACGAGTTTAAGTTTTACGAAACCAGGGTAGAAGTTTCCGGTAAGGACGAGACCGAGGTTAGACATTACTGACATTACAGTACTTTTGTTCTACTTGTTACGATAAAATGACGAGTGTCCGATTTCCAGTTTTGAAAGTTGGGTTGGCTGTCCCGAGGTGCACCGGACCAAGGACGAATAGGGAAGCCAGAACGGTACGAAGGGAAACGAGAGACGAGGTCGGTGAACCGAAAGATAGGTAGGACTTTACTAGGGAGAATAGAAGTTCGGAGACATGTGTGGCCGAGAAATCGTCTGGTGGAGGATACATCCATCACCCTAAAGTGGGAAGTCTATCGTTGAGTTTTCCGTGAATAAGTTTGTGATTGGAATGAAAAGGTTTGATTTAGTTCAGGAGGTAAACGAGGGAAGAGAAGTGAAAGTATCGCAATTCTTTTTACTATTCTTTAACTAATGATGAACGTTTGATCTTACATTCGATATCTCGACCTGTCACAGACAGAACAATTGGTGACATTAAAGTATTGTATTAGGTCTCAACGGGAGTTGTTCAACAACATCTAATTACATCAAGTACTCGGTCTTAATATAATGGGTCTTGGGATTCATTCCCATGTTCCGACCGGTATGACATGTTTAGATAAAACTTTAGTGAACGAAAGAGGTATTTGTTGTTTTTTGAGTAAACGAGTTACAAGAGGTTCAAGGGAACTTCTATACTGTAATGTACTCGAATATTAAGATGACAAGGTTTGAAGAGAGAGTGTAAAGAGGAGATATATGGGACGGTGATCTTATAAAGTGAAGACCAGAGGTGTTAAAACAAACGTAGGAAGCAAGGTAGACCTTAAAAAAAAAGGTCGAGGTGTAAAGGTTTAGGATGAATAGGAGTTTTCAAGTTTTAGTCACAGTAGAGGAGGAGTTTTATAGGGACGTGAGGGAGTCGATTAGTGTGAAAGAGGTGAGGAAACGAAGTAAGTCCAAAGTCTGGTTTACAGTGAAGTTTACTCACAGAAGAGGATTTCAATGGTTGACCAATATTAAGAGATGTGACAGAATAAAAGAACTGTCGTGAATGGTATTTTAATACAATAAAATAAAGCAGACAAATGAATTGACAGAGAGAGGGAAGATCTTACACTCTAGATACTCATCCCTGGAACAGACAGAACAAGAGGGATAAATGGGAGAGGAGGTGTAAACTGTAGTTTTTACAAGTCGTTTATAACCGGTTTCCGTACATCAGGAATACTAATCCCAATAGATACGTTGTCTAAAAAGAGATCGATATAAGGTTTGAGGAACACCTGGTCTGGTTTCAGACCGATTAGATAAGCATAATAGGTCGTTAGGAACGTGTTGCTTTCGTTTATTATCAATGATGATTAATTACTTACTAGAGAGGTTCTCCATGACGGGACTTGGTCCGGTTGAGTCTTGAGGTGTAAGAGATCTTTGGTCCCGTTTATCCTTGGAGGAAGCTGCGGGAGAGGTGCTGTCTGGAACAAGGTTAGCCGGAGGTCACTCGCAGGTTTTCGATCAAAGAAATGAAGGAAATCGGTTATTGGTGACCAAGAAGATAGAGATTATAGAGTGTCAGGTTGGGCAAAGGGAAGATAGAGGTCTGCTGTTTAGAGAGGTTCCCGGGACACAGAAGTCTCATGGGGTGGTAGAGGTCATTCAGGCCCTTGAGTAGTCTGGGACCTCTTGCTCCCCTACAAGTTTTCTTCACAATTCCATCCGACCGAGAGAGTGGAAAAGAAAATGGAGCAAAAAAGGCTTTCTCCGGGTCAAAGTATCTAACCGAAACTATGAGAAGCCTTAGCATTCGAAAGCAGGGTGCATCGAAAGCAGGGAAACCCCACGGGGGTGGGAACGGATCGTGGAAAAGTTGAAGATCATGGCTTCTGGGGTCCGGTCTCTGCTTCTAGAAGGGCCTTCGTTCACCAGGACTTTGTGCTACCCCGTCGGGAGGAGAGGGGTGAAAGACACCCCGTAGGCGGAGGTCGGACCCCGGCAGAACTCGCTGGGAATCGGAGCTGGAGGCTATGATGGAGGGTGAGTGGACTTCGCCGGGGGCGTCACGACCGTAACGAGCGGGTGGGTCGGCCGCCCCGTCTGTGTGACTGGCCACGGTCCCAACGTCGCCGGCGGCAACTGTGTCCCGGCCAGTGTAAGGAACCGGAGCCGACGCCGACTCGGGCTGTGGCGGCGGCGACGGCGGCGCCGGAGTCGGCGGGTCCCTTCATCGTCGTCGCCGCCCTCGTCGTCGTCGTCGTCCGCGGCGGCGGCGGCACCCTCCGCGTCGGGCCAGGCGTCGGGGCCGGAAGGTCGAGATCAGCGCAGGGTCAGGGCTGTGGCGGACGGCAAGGACGAGCACCCGCGACCACAGTGGTGCCAGGAGGAGTGGGAGCGGAGTCAGCGGCGGCGGTGGTAGAAGGGGCCCGACTCTGCCACAGGGCACTTGTGTATATGGATGTGTGTGTGTGTGTGTGCGTGTGCGTGTGGCGTGCCGGCCGAGTCGAAGCGGACCGGCACGCCCCGCCCTGAGACGGCTGCCACCGAGCCCGCCAGTTAGGACTCCCGCCCCGGTCTCGCCGCGTCCTCCGCCCCGGCCGCGCACGCACGCACACACCCGCCCCGCTCGCCTGATCGCAGTAGACCTTGCGCGAAGGGACTTCCGCCAAGACATTGCGTTACACACCCCAAATTCCTCGAGAGGGGCGGAGGGAGCTGGAACCACAGGCCCTCGAGAGCGCGAAATCAAGATAAGTAAGCGAATCGTGCCGGCGCGGACCCATCGTCAGTACTTCGTGGGAGAAGGGCAACCAACGAGCCTCGGTCAGCGAACAATTCGGTTCGGCCGGCTCAACTCGCGACGACAGGTCCTTGGGACCGAGGTTAGTAGTGAGATGGGGTTCAAAGCGACGCCCCGTCTTCCCCGGATCCTCAGACTCAGTACTTTACCACGATCGACGCCATGACATCCTCACGACGCTCGGAGACGAGACTGGAAACATTATGTCACAATTTCTTCGTTGTACAGAACTCTTCGATACCAGTTACTTACGGATCTTGACTTCTGTGTGTCGTTCCGAAAGGAACTATGTCGGACTAAGTCATCGTTTGGTCTGGGGCGTGGAAATTAAGCCATCTCCTTCAAACCCCAATGGAACAAGGGGTGACAAACGGGAGGTTAGATTTCCCATCGTATTTTAATCCTTGACCTCGGATGGGGAAAGACGGAGGGCCGGGCGAAATTTGTGTGTCCAGACGAGGATCTCGTGAAGAACAGTCCATCATACAATGAAATCATTAGGAGTTACTTTGTACGGACGACCGTCATATTGGAACACACCAGGGGTTGGGACCTTAGACCTGCCTGGACACTGACCTAAATTGGTTCTTCTTTCACCTCCTTCACTACTACCCGTGCAAGGTCCAGACTCGGAATTCTTGTTGCGTCGTTAGGACTACAACTCGAGAACTTCAGGACTCGACGTCGAAGAAAAGGTAACACGGTGTTTCTCTCGTAAACCTCCTTTTCATCCTCGGGCTAATTGTGGTTCTTGACTCTAGGGTCTGTGTTTTTAGACCATTTAGGTAGGGTCGACGCCCTGGTTCAGTCACTTCTTTCTTCGGGAACAAGGTCGGTGGACCCGTGAAGGTGCAATGGATCTTGTCTCCGTTCAGAAAGGATGAAACGGAATAGGTTTTAGGACTCTTTAATATGTGACCGAAGACAAAATTCGGAGGTTCAAAATCTCTTTAAACAATGAGTGGTTGTCTATTGGTCTTGTAACAGACTGTATTCCGAACACGACACCGTCTTTGAGGGTACCGTCGACAGAGTCTCAAACCCGTGGAACGTCAGGGATCCTTTGTTTCTTTCCGGGAGCGTGTGAAACTTCGCAGAGAAGTATCTCGTGTCTTAAGATTTTAAGATCCTACATGGAATATATAGGTCCAGGACTGGAAGGAGTAAGACGTAGGGGGACTTCGGACCATTTCGACTTGACATGTTGTCGGTCGAGAGGTGGGTGTGTAGGGAGGATAAGAATGTACTTTGACCACGAGTCGGATCCGGGATCGTGACCATAAGACTAAACGATGTCACAGGATGTACCCCTATTCATGCCTACTCTGTCCTTTTACCTTATACACCGGGATAGTACCCAGTCCGACTGTACGTCGGTACGGAACCGAAGTCCTTCGTTACAAGGAGGTCCGGTCTTTACCTTGGTCGGATAAGGTGGTGAGGGGTATCGTTCTGACTCGGGTCCCACTCTTCAAAGTGTACTGAAAGGGTTGTGTATTCCAATTGTCCTTTACCGAACGTAGATATGTTGTCGTCATACTGATAAAAACGAAGTTTCGAGAGTTTGGAACGACGTTATTTGTAAGAAAAAGAATGAAGGAATTAAATAAGGGAAGAGATCAAGAAAAAGGAATCGGAAGTTTGTACGAGTTTAATAGACCAGGAATTCTTTGTTTGTTTTATAAAAGAACACTTCCCTTCATAACTATAAAAGAAAGATTCCTCTTTCTTCGGTATGACAACAGTCTCAGACGATATGAAATACATACTACGTAATTTCTACCGATGTTTAAGAAAATGTCAGAAAGTCACCTTTTTACCCCTGATTAGGGGGTCAGGAACTTAGACCCCACCGGAATCACTAAACAAATTAGTTATCTGATACTATCTTCACTACCCGTCTCTTAAACTCAGATCCAGTATCCTTCAAAAGTAAAGGAGGATTCATCGAGTCCCGTGTATGAGCCCCCTTTAGGTCGACGGAATTTTCTTCAGATCGATGAGACTCTGAAGTCAAGTTAGTGAGTCGGAACAGACTAAGAAACGTCGGGGTACCTGACGTCGTACGGTCCGAAAGGACAGGAAGTGGTAGAGGGACTCAAACGAATTTGAGTACAGGTAGTTCAGCCACTACGGTAGGTTGGTAGGGTAGGAGACAGTAGGGGAAGAGGAGAACGGAAGTTAGAAAGGGTCGTAGTCCCATAAAAAATTACTTAGTTGCGAAAGATCCACCGGTTTCATAACCTCGAAGTCGTAGTCAGGAAGGTTACTTATAAGTCGTAACTAAAGGAAATTCTAACTGACCGAACTACAGGAACGACAAGTTGCTTGAGAGTCCTTAGAAGAGGTTTTGGTGTCAAGTTTCCGTAGTTAAGAATTCGCACGTTGGAAAAAATAACAGGTCGAGAGTGTAGGCATGTACTGAGGACCTTTTTGGTATCAGTAGATATATGTTACGACTCACCCAAGACCATGATATTGTAGGTCAGTGAGTATTACTTTCCCTAGTGACGGAGAGACTTTCATGTATACGTTCCTGAGGAATACGGAATAGTGGATCTAGACACCGACAAGATGGACTTTAGGGTACGATGGAAAAAGAGGTGATCAGGAATAGTTCCGTCGATGGAGGTCCAGGGTTTTTTCAATTTCAGTTATCAGTTCTTAAGAATCGGATACTATACCTTGACAAGATTCAAGTCTGAGATTTATTGTATCAAGAATTGTCGACGTGCCGGTTCCAATAAACGGTGATTCTACCACACTTCATCAGAGACGATCAAAAAACCTGAAAACAAAAAAAGGGAGTTCTTTTCGTAAGAGAGACACACCAGGAAAACAAGAGAAACTAAAGTTCAGTAGTAAAAGATATAAAAACGAACGTAATATCGTAACAGAGGTCCAGTACCTGTACTTACTAAAAAATATTAAAAATTAAATACGTTACAGAATTCAGGTAAAGGGGTCCTCGTCTCGGACTTTATCTTAAACTCACATGTTAAATAACCCTCTCATGAGAATCCTCTTTCTGTTACTTCCTTCGTCCCTTCCATCGACTAGTTCCTACGTCAGAATAGACCTTGAAGTCGGACTAGGATACCTCTCAATACCTCGTACTTAACATGGTATCTCAACTAGGGTGGGACTCCGTTTTCCCGGTCGTAAAACATATGTACAAAGTAAATCGTCGGGAGTGAGTCGTCATTCTGCCTAGGTCATTTCCTTTGACCTTCCCCATCGTCGTCAAATGATACATGGTACTTATAAATGACTCGCAATATATGGTTCCTCCTTACGAGGGGACCATTCTAGTTAGACTAATCGACAAACTGCAAGGGATTCTGTAGTTTGTTTTCTGGAACGAGACTTGACAAACTTTATAGTTGTATAAAATCATACGGTTTCCAGAAAATCAGATGATTTGATATAAAAATCAGATGTACTTTACTTCGTTAAGGGACTAATGTCTACAGTCCTAGAATGGATTGACCAATTCAAGATATAACGGATTTCTTTTCTGACTAGGACTTTGAAAGGTTATTAGTGTCGACCCTCCCAAGATCCTTACTTCGAGTCAACCCATCGTCGAGGGTATACTCCCTATCTAGTTGGATGTTTGTATTCTAGGGTCATTAGGAATCGTCCCAGACGACGACGACGACGACGACGATTCAACGAAGTCAGCATAGGTTGACACGTGAGGTATCTGTCGTCGGGTGGTCCGAGAGGACAGGGACCCTAACAGGTCCGTTCTTGTGACCTCACCCAACGGTAAAGGAAGAGGTTACGTACTTTCACTTTTCACTTTCACTTCAGCGAGTCAGTACAGGCTGAGAAACGTTGGGGTACCTGACGTCGGATGGTCGGAGGAGGCAGGCACCCCAAAAGGTCCGCTCTCATGACCTCACCCCACGGTAACGGAAGAGGATCGTCCCAGATTCCCTTTCATTAATCCCTGCGAACTGGACCCTCGAGTCTCGATACAGTCTCGAGGATCACCGGAGGTATTTGTTCGGGGTGTTTATATTTCACCGGAAACATAGTCGAGTCCCCTGTTTTAGGTCAGAACCCTTCTTTATGGTTAAATTTACGTCTCCAGAACTTTAAAGATAATCTGCTTGTGCGGGTGAAAGAGTTTAAAGATGTCATCTCTTGATTTTACCTCTTCCGTTACCGTGGGGTGAGGTCATGAGAACGGACCTTGCTGACTTCACTGAATCGTCGTCGTCGTCTCTTGATTTTTCGAAGAGGACACACATCTAATTTACAATACTTTTGTCATTATCGTAATTTTCTGTTAACAGGAACGATTTATCATATGGGTACTGCTTACTGAAGTTTAATCTCGAAGGGTTTTGATTTCGGTAAAGGGGAGTCTAAATAACGCTATACTAATGTATTGTCGTTACATATGTAAAATCTACATGTCGTACTACTAAAGTAAAAGTATGTAGTACTTTACTAATAGTGTTATTTAAATCATCTTATAGATAGTAGAGTATATCTATATTTTAATTTCTTTGTCTTTTTTATGAAAAGGAATATCAGTCTTAAGACTCCTAAATGGAAGAATTGTTAAAAGTATATATTGTGTCTTCTCTCAAATGATATAATTAGTAAACGTATAACGTAAACATCGTGAATAAATAGATTATACACCTTCCGACATGGAAAACTTACGGAAGTTAGGTTAAGGTAGGGGGAGGTTGTTGGAGGAGGAGACTATTGGTGTTTAAACTAGAGAAAGTACTATTCGAATAAACAAAAACTTCATATTAACTGGACTTTGTGACATAATCAAGGATCACATGTTGTATCACTAACCATAAAGATATCGAAGGTTTTTCTAGTACTACTATTCAGAGTCATGGTAGATGGCGGAATTTCCATAATATAATAATAACTGACGAAAGGGGCGTGACATGTAAGGTAACAACAACAACAAGTCCGTGAAGCTACCTCGCGTCGTCCGGTCCTAAAGGACAGGAAGTGATAGAGGGTCTCAAACGAGTTTGAGTACAAGAAACTCAACTACTACGGTAGGTTGGTACAGTAGGAGACAGTGGAGAAGAGGAGAACGGGAGTTAGAAAGGGTCGTAGTTCCAGAAAAGGTCACTCAGTCGAAAAGTGTAGTCCACCGGTTTCATGACCTCGAATTCGAATTCCTAGTCAGGGAGGTTACTTATAAGTCCTGACTAAAGGAAATCTTAACTAACCAAACTAGAGGAATGTCAGGTTCCCTGAGAGTTCTCAGAAGAGGTTATGGTGTCAAGGTTTCATAGTTAAGAAACCACGAGTCGGAAGAAATACCAGGTTGAGAATATAGGCATGTACTGATGACCTTTTTAGTATCGAAACTGATAAGTCTGGAAACAACCGTTTCACTACAGAGACGAAAAATTATACGACAGATCCAACCAGTATCGAAAAGGAGGTTCCTCGTTCGCAGAAAATTAAAGTGCCGATATCAGTGGTAGATGTCACTAAAATCTCGGGTTCTTTTATTTCAGAGAGTGACAAAGGTAACAAAAGGGTAGACAAACGGTACTTCACTATATTGTCTACTGTACCAGAATCAAAAAAACTTACAACTCAAAATTCGGTCGAAAAAGTGAGAAGAGAAAATGGAAGTAGTTCCCCGAGAAATCAAGGAGAAACGAAAGAAGGTATTACCACCACAGTAGACGAATAGATTCCAATGACTCTAAAGAGGACCGTCAGGACTAAGGTCGAACACGAAGTAGGTCGGGTCACAAAATGTACTACATGGGACGTATCTTCAATTTATTCGTTCCACTGGCATATGTCGGAACTGTATGAGGAAAGGGTTAAAAATTGGTCAGGTAACAAGGTACAGACCAAGATTGACAACGAAGAACTGGACGTGTGTCTAAAGAGTCCTCCGTTCATTCCACCAGACCATAAGGGTAGAGAACTTCTTATAAGGTGTCAAACAGTACTTGGTGTGTCAGTTTCCGAAATCGTCTCAGTACTTCATCTTCATCTACACAAAGACTTTAAGAGAACGAAAAAGACACTAGGTCTTTTACAACCGTTAAACTAGAGAACAAGGAGACGGAAAGGATTTAGGTCGAACATGTAGACCTTCAAGAATCAAGTACATGACAACTTCGGATCGAACTTCCTAAAACTCGTAACGGAACGATCGTACACTTTACTCGTGTCAACATACCATTAAACTTGTAAGAAACCGTAACGGGAAGAAACCCTAACCTTACTTTTGACTGGAAAAGGTCAGGATACCGGCGACGACTCAAAAAGTATAAACAACTATATAACTCACACCTTGAAATTGTCGTAGCAGAAAATCCTAAACTTTATCGAGTTGACCTTAAGGTAGTGGAGGTGATCGAAGCAAGTATCATTACGAAGGATTCCGGGTGAACTGAAGTGTGTGTCCTACAGACCGAGATCCACTCACTGGTCTGGTAGTACCAATAGAACCAGTAATTCTAGAAAAAACACGTCAAGAAGACATATAAGAACGGTGAAGAATTAAAGGAGACAAAGACAAACCAGGAATCATAAAGACAGGAAATAACAAGGGTAGAAACGTACTTGACAAGGACACGATAGAGGTTAAAAGAACTTCTCTAGAGATCAGAAAGGACAAGATAACAAAAGGAGATAAAGAAACGTAAAGTTCGGACACCGGAAGTAAAACCTTGACGTTCCAAAAGGAAGAATTAGAGGGAGTGGATAAGAAGAGAAGGAGGGTGGCGTGAGGACTTCGATGGGAAAAACTATTTTGAAGAGTCTTAATAGCCATTGTTGGACATAATCAAAAGACACTCAGGATATTGTTTAGTAGTTTTTGAACCATCGTTTTTGTTGTCCTTAAATAAGGGAGTGTAAAGACCCAAAGTCGTCCCGACGTAAGGGAGACCCCTGAAATCCCCTCTGAGGGAGGAACTGACAAGATCGAAGACCACCGATAACCGTAAGGAACAGGAGGAACCGAACACCGGTCTAGTGAGGTCAAAAACAGTACCGTAACAGAAGAGGACACACAAGAGAAGAGGACACACATAGAGAATATTCATGGTAACAATAATCTGGATCCCGGGTGGATCCGTTAGGTCTTACTGGAGCAATAGAGTTTTAGGAATTAATTAAAGTAGATGTTTCTGGGAAAAGGTTTATGTGATTGTAAGTACCCAAGAACCCGTTCTTACACCTGTTTAGAATCCCCGTGGTGCTAAGTCGGGATATGTACTTTAGTTGAGTAAGTTAAATAAGTAAATACGTCGATCATAAATAACTCACAGACGATACTTGATTTCTAACTAGATCCGAGACCCTTCCGTCGTCACTTTTTTGTATACTTTCCTTTAGGAGTGTAGGTAATTTTACCGATGATAGTTTGTTTGTTTTATGTCTTTTTATTGTTTACTGTTCTTATACCTCTTTAACCTTGGAAACACATGGTAATTGCACTTACAATTTACCATGCCGACAATACCACTTACCAAACCGTCAAGGACCTTTGTAATTTTTATCTTAATGGTATACCCGGTCGTTATAGTAAACACCGACACATACATATATATATACATATATATGAACGTTTTATTAACTTTCGTCCTAGAACTTCTCTATAAACATGTGAGTACAAGTGACGTTGCAATAAAAACATGTTATCGGTTTTTCCATCTTCGTTAGACCCGTAGGTAGTCACCTACTCACCTATTTATTTTACACCATTTATTAATGTCACCTTATTATAAGTCGGAATTTCTCCTTTCTTTAAGACTGTATACGATGTTGTACCTACTTAGAACTTCTGTAATACAATTCACTTTATTCAGTCGGTGTTAGTACATACTAAGGAAAATGCATTCCATTGATACCCCTCCTCTTTCACCCGGGACCAATAAATTATCTATATTTCAAACTCAAAACGTTCTACTTTTTCAAGACCTGTTGTTATACTTTGATGAATTGTGATGACTTGACATATGAATCTTTACATTTCTCTTTGAAGGGACCCCTAGGTCACCAATTCTTAGATGAAAGGTTACGTCACCTGTACCCAAGTTAGGGACCAGTTCTTGATTCTAGGGTACAACACCTCGTTGATTCGGGTGTGTGACGTTAATGACTCGACCGTGTGGAGTTGTTCTTTCTTCGGACACACGACGTTGAGTCTGGACTATGTCGGTTTTTATTTATTCATTTATATCAAAATTTTTGGTCAATTCTACTATGTAAAAATCTATACAAAAAAATTGGTGTCAATTTATTAAAATTTTAACACAAATTTTTAAGGTACGGAAGTAGTCAAGTCAAGTCAAGTCAAGTCAGTGAGTCAGCACAGGCTGAGAAACGCTGGGGTACTTAACGTCGTGCGGTCCGGAGGGACAAGTAGTGGTTGTGGATCTCAAGTGAGTCTAAGTGCGGGTGACTCAGTCACTACGGTAGGTCGGTAGAGTAGGAGACAGCAGGGGAAGAGGAGGACGGGGGTTAGGGAGGGTCGTAGTTTCAGAAAAGGTCACTCAGTTGAGAAGCGTACTCCACCGGTTTCATGACCTCAAAGTCGAAATCGTAGTAAGGAAGGTTTCTTTAGGGTCCCGACTAGAGGAAGTCTTACCTGACCAACCTAGAGGAACGTCAGGTTCCCTGAGAGTTCTCACAAGAGATCTTGTCGATTAATCCACCGATGTCTCTATCTCTATATATCTAAAAAAAAAGTCCGGTGTGGTAAACTGAACGTCTTAGAATCAAGGGACTGGTCCCTGACTCGGGGTCGGGGTCGTCAGTTTCACGGTACAAGATTGGTGACCTGGAGATCTCTTCAGGGAGTGGGCTGAAGAATGTGATATCTAATCAAAACGATCAAAAAATGAAATACATTTATATTACGATGTCATACCTGAGAAAGCACTGACAGAAAGTGAATCGTAATACAAATACTCATAGTGGATATATGTCGTTATACGACATATATCATCGAGTAAAAAAAAAAAAAGTAAAGAGATGTTACTTGTCTCATCCTTAGAGTGTGTCCAGAGAACTACTTGTATAAAAGTGTAAAGATAACCCATGTCTTCTGTATGACTACTTACAAATTGTTGGTCGAACGATCCCCCCTTTTCGGAAGTCCACATCGTAAACAACTAAGGATGCCACATTTATGAGGGTAGTGCTGGATAAAGTCAGAAGGTTGTACTACAGCGACTTTCACCACGACCCTTCGGTACGTGTCTTGGACGAGGGTGTTCGGTCACCCTTAGTCGAGGTCGTGATACTTACGGATCTTGGGATAGTTCTTTGTCTAAGGTCTTGTCTTAATCAGGTTCTCTGAATAATCCCCTTTGTGGACACTTCCTATTGTTCGTTCCTTCGTTCTTTACCGTTCCTCTCCTAAGTCTGACGTTATTTTGAGACTGTCGACACTTCCTTTCCCCTTCCTTCCAAACCAATTCTTCTCAGAGTCTGACGTCCGTCAACGTTCTTTCGGGACAGACCAGGTTACCCCTCACGACTTCCGTTTCCACGACTAACCTCATCAGGACTTAGAGTATCATGCTCCTGAGGTAATCATGGTCCCGCCACCACCTCGGTCTTGTATCGTCGACCCGACGGTTAATGTGAGGTGTGTCGTTCTCGAGGTTCGTGACATAAAAGTGTTGGAAGTGTCGACTGTCATGAGGGAACACGGTGGAGGGACCTCTACTCACCTTACCGAAGAGTTAGTCACAGGAGAGATCTGTTGGATGAAAAGTGTTCAACCTACTTGTTGAGACTGAACAAACTTTCGACCTGACCGGTGAACTCTGACTTATTTGACATCCAGGGAACCCATTGAGTCACTTTTTCTCTCTCGCTAAGATCTCCTTCTGTGGTCTAAAGGAGGATTATTCCCGTCCATTCACAAGATTAATAATTAACTTCATTATCCTCAACTGGTATAAAATAAGAATTAACTACTAAACATAGAATGACTAATGTATTCCTTTCTTATCTTTTTACCTGAATCGACCAGTCTTTATCTTTGACCTTTTCTTGAATATTAGGTTCAATATCAATCGATAACTTGATTTTCATTACACCACGAAATATTTTTTTGACAGGTGTTTAAGAAACTATGAGAAAAATAGAAATATTCAACCTTAAATCAAGGAGAGAGATCATACATCCGGTCTAAAATCACTGAGTGAAGATTGTTTATCTTACACCATCCTACACTGGTATGTTTCCTATCAGTCATGGGGGAAGAGGGGGAGAGAGAGGGGTGTTGGGAAGAGAAAGAGAGAAGTGAACGAAACCTTTTTCGGTCAGGAGTGTAGTGTTCCAGTGAGTTTGTCGGGCACCTTTCCGGGTCTTCCACTCCTTAACTCCGGAGTGTAGTTCTCGGTCGTGCTTGAACGGTCTACACACACACTCAGTTGAACCTACAACTAGAAAATCGAGGTCACTTCCGAAGTCTACCACCGTCGGGACCGGTTATAAAATTGACTGGAGAACTTTCTGGGATTTGGTCCTAACGGATCAGTTCAACGGGAGTCTAAAGACTGGGTGTCTTACGTACTCTTATTATTTAACAACAACATTTGGGGATTTAAAGCCCCATTTAAATAGTGCACCGTTTTCTTTGATTTTTGTCCTTTTTTTCTCAAACCTTCGGGGGACGTATGTTGGTTACGGTATTGTCTGTTATAATCGTAACTCTGTCATACCGTTTGGGTACCTTCTACAAGTAAATGAATAAAGGACGAGAATCTCTTCTGAAGTGGAGAGGTTCGACTGAGAGTAGTTTTAAGTGACAGGACCACGGCGATCTTTGTGGTAGAGACAAAGATCTCGAACGGGTTCCGGGATTATGTCTAATGACGGTCTCAACACTAGTTCCGGAACCTACGGATGTGTCTCTAGGGGTAAAGTACGACGACGACTCGGTGACCGTGATCGAGGGTAGTAGACTCTTCGGTGACCGTCGCTACGTCTGAAGGATTGTTACTTCACCAAGAACACAAGTGAATATGACACTGACACCGTTCTTGGGGTTCCAGTCCCCCCTCACCGTCTATTGGGAAATACGTTTCGGTCGACTGGTTTTCGGACCGGACACTGTTTTCCACACCGGGTCTAGCACCACAAATGGTTCAATTTGTCCGACTTCGGTCTAGTCGCATAGTTTTTACCGAGTTCATTGTCCCTCTCAGGTCGACACTTGTGGTCGTTCAGTGTCGGTTCCCGTACCTAATACCTGTTCCAGTTTCTCCTGTCTCTTGACGTTCTCTAGGTACCCAGTGGAAACCTCAGACTCGGATTCGGTACCAGACCCGAAGGAGTGGAAGTCCGGAGAAAACTTTGGTAGTCCCGGGAAAGAAGGTACATGTAAAGTTCCCTCAGATTTTCAAAAAAAGAACGTCCCTTTTAAGGAGTGTCTCAATGGTCCCCAGTCTAAAACGAGGTACGACCGTTCCTCGAACTTGTTAAAATACAATGAAATCCAAGGGAGCTTTCTTTCGTGACTCTGTTCATAAGTTCCAAAGACACCCTACATTAGGATCCTTCGTCAATCCCCACACCCCTTCAGTGTGTACCTTCCCTTCCTTTCAGTTGTGTCTCACGATCAAAGTTCCCTTTGAGACTCTTTACCACATCCTGCTTTTGAGGTTCCTCCGTTCTCCCGAACTTATAAACTCCCATAAAATGTGGTTGACGTCAGTTGGTAACTCCCGACAATCTCCTTCCCCACAATTAATAACACCACTGGTTTTGTCTCAACATCTATGACCAACTAATTAGAAAATAAACAATTAACCAGTGAATCTAGAGAGGAAAACACTTAACATAGAAGTATAGGAAACGGGTAAAAAGATAATCAAAAAGATAAATAATAACTAAATATATAAATTTGAGAATTAAAAAAGAAGTAACATGTAGACTGTTTATAGTAAAAGGTCTAAAAACCAGTTGAAAAGTGAAAGAATTACCATAGTGAGTTATTTATCAGGAACGAAAATCACATCTAATTAAATAGTTAGAAATATCAGAAACGAAAATTCAGAACAACTCTTTCTTTAGGAAAGGATAGAAAAAAAAAAAAATGAAATAAAATTGGAAAGGATAGAACTTCATTGTTTCTACTATTAAATGGTCCGTAAAAACGAAAAACGTTTATCAGAAATTGTGTGAACCTTTCATTAATAAACTACTACGTTATATCTCTAAGTTATAAATTGAAAACAGTACAATTATACTTCACAGTGTCTTTATTGTTTGCATGTGTTTTTATCTTATCATGTTGTTTGAGTTTGTGTGTCAGAGTTGTTAATAATTGAACAAGATCAACTAGTAACGACACGTCGTTTAATGAGTCGTTCGATCTTTTAATTTTGTTATTATTTATAAGGAAAAGAGTGTGTTAAAGACACCCAGTCCCAAAGTCCTTACTGAATGACCCACCAAGACCGAGTCCGAGACAGTACTCCGATGTTAATAACCGGTCCCGACGTCAGTAGACTTTGAAGTTGACACCGATTTCCTAGATAAAATTCCACCGAGCATGGATACCAACCATTCCACAATCATCCTTCAAAGAAAACCGGACCCGGAGAGGTATCTCGACGATCACACAGGATTACCGTACCACCGACCGAAAGGGGTCTTAATTGTCAGACTCTTTGTCGTTCCATCTTCAACGTTATGAAAATACTACATCAGAACCTTCTGTGTTTTCTAGTGAAGATACTGTAATATAAGTAATCTTTACCCAGTTATTTAGGGTGTCTGTAGGTTCCTTCCCCACCTCTCTCCCCTAATCCAAGATGGAAAATAAAATTAACCTTTTTTTTCTCTTTTCACTTCAACGAGTCAGCACAGGTTGAGAAACGTTGGGGTATTTGACATCTGACGGTCAGAGGAGACAGGTACCCTAAGAGGTCTGTTCTTATGACCTTACCCAACGACAAAGGAAGAGACCTCTAGAAGGACTGGGTCCCTAACTTGGGTCCAGAGGACGTGACGTCTGTTTGAGAGATGGTAGACTCGGTGGTCCCTTCGGGTTAAAATTAACCTCCTATTCACGAAATGTTACAACATAACCAAAGATGACATGTAACGATTAGTCGAATATATATATATATATATATATAGGGGAGTAAGAACTCGGAGAGAGGATGGGTGGGGAATCCAGTAGTGTCTCGTCGTCTGACTCGAGGGACAGAATGTAGTGTCGAAGGGTAATCGATAGATAAAACGTGTGTCGCCACCATATATAGTTACGATGAGAACCAAGTAGGATGGGAGAGGTGTTCTGGTAGGAGATCCAGACGTAGAGATAAAGAGGGGACGTTTATCCAAGTAGTTTTCAAGATGGAAAACTTCTCTCCTTACACTTTTTAATCACCTGTAAAAATTTTGGTCGTATATTGAGTACCAGTTAGAAGAAAGTTAAAAAATGATAGTGGGTTATCTGTGAGGAATCTTCCTTTCAATACTGGTTGGATCTGTCGTATAATTTTTCGTCTCTGTAATGAAACGGTTTTTTCCAGGTAGATCAGTTCCGATACCAAATAGGTCATCAGTACATACCTACACTCTCAACCTGATATTTCTTTCGACTCACGACTTTAACTACGAAAACTTGACACCACAACCTCTTCTGAGAACTCTCAGGGAACCTGACGTTCCTCTAGGTTGGTCAGGTAGGATTTCATCTAGTGAGGACCCACAAGTCACCTTCCTAACTACCTACAACTTCGATTTTGAGGTTATGAAACCGGTGGAGTACGCTTCTCGACTGAGTAACCTTTTCTGGGACTACGACCCTTTCTAACTCCTGTCCTCTTCTTCCCCTACAGTCTCCTACTCTACCAACCTACCGTAGTGGCTGAGTTACCTGTACCCAAACCCACCTGAGGTCCTCAACCACTACCTGTCCCTCCGGACCACACGACGCCAAATACACCAACGTTTCTCAGTCTGTGCTGACTCGTCGAATTGACTTAACTTGACTCATCGGTCATTCGTAAGTTTGAAAGGACTAAATAAAGGTGGAAGAGATGACGGGGAGAGGGAAAAGTGTCAAACATAGTCTATGAGATGCACATTGAGGTCTAGGAGATCCCTTTTGAACAGAGAATTAAATCTTCAACAACGGACCTAGTCAAGAAGTGTCCGTTGTTGGTCGAAGTTTGTCCATGTGGGACCTTGGACGAGGACCGAAGAGAAACTACGATATCATGCCCGATGACACCTTTAGACGAACCGTGGATCGGTACGTGTTTGGTCTTCACGGAGTTTATGAGAAACTCCATTTGAAACTGGTTACCTTTTACTTTTGGTTACTTGAAAAAAAGGGTGGAAAATAGGAGTCTCGATGTCAGGATTCTGTATATGTACACGGAGAGTCTTTCTACCCATCCTAATTCTTTAGTGGGAAATCACCAACGGTTGAACTAGTACGAAAGAACACAACCTAAAGGACAAAGTGAATCGTGGGGATTGAGGTCTAGGGGCTCTAGTGTGACGAGTTGTTTCACACAAACATGTCTGTCATCTTATCTATTTCTTTTACACCATGTATATGTGTTACCTTATAATGAGTTGGTATTTTTTATTACTTTATTACGGTAAAAGTCGTTGTACCTACTCGGATCTCTAACAGTATGACTCACTTCATTCTGTCTCTTTCTGTTTGTATATAACGAAAATACACCTTAGATTTATTGATAATGTTTACTTGAATAAATATTTTGTCTCTATCTCAGTGTCTACATATTTTGTTTGATACCAAGTCAAGTCAACGAGTCAGCACTGACTGAGAAACTCTGGGGTACCTAACGTCGTAAGGTCCGAAGGGACAGGAAGTGGTAGAGGGTCTTGAACGAGTTTGAGTACAGGTAACTCAGTCATTACGGTAGGTTGGTAGAGTAGGAGATAGTAGGAGAAGAGGACGGTTGAAGTTAGAAAGGGTCGTAGTCCCAGAAAAGGTTACTCAGTCAAGAAGTGTAGTCCACCGGTTTCATAACTTCAAAGTAGAAGTCGTAGTCAGGAAGGTTATTTATAAGTCCTAACTAAAGGAAATCATACCTGACCAACCTAGAGGAACGTCAGGTTCCCTGAGAGTTCTCAGAAGAGGTTGTGGTGTCAAGTTTTCGTAGTTAAGAAGTCGCGAGTCGGAAGAAATGCCAGGTTGAGAGTGTTGGTATGTACTGGTGACCTTTTGGTTATCGAAACTGATCTGTGTGTGACAGTCGTTTCATTACAGAGACGAAAACTTATACGATAGATCCAACCAGTATTGAAAGGAAGGTTCCTTATTCATATAAAATTAAAGTACCGACTTTAGTAGTAGACGTCACCAAAACCTCGGGGGTTTTATTTCAGACAGTGACAAAGGTAACAAAGGGGTAGATAAACGGTACTTCGATGTCCTGTCTACGGTACTAGAATTACAAAACTTACAACTCAAAATTCGATTGAAAAAGTAAGAGGAGAAAGTGGAAGTAGTTCTCCGAGAAATCAAGAAGAGACGAAAGACGGTATTTCCACCACAGTAGACGTATAGACTCCACTAACTATAAAGAAAACCGTTAGAACTAAGGTCGAACACGAAGTGGGTCGGACCGTAAAGCGTACTACATGAGACGTATGTTTAATTTATTCGACCCACTGTCATATGTCGGAACTGCACAAGAAAAAGGTTAAACTGTGGTCAGGTAACAAGGCACAGGTCAAGATTGATAACGAAGAACTGGACGTATGTCTAAAGAGTCCTCCGTCCATTCCACCAGACTATAAGGGTAGAGAAAGTCTTAAAGGTGTGAACACTAGGTGTGTCAGTTTCCGAAACTATATCAGTTATTTCGTCTTCATCTACAAAAAGACCTTGAGAGAACTTAAAAACTACTAGGCTACCTATAACCGTTAAACTAGAGACCAAGGAGACGGAAAAGATTTAAGTCGAACTTTTAGACCTTCAAGTACCAAGTACATGACAACTTCGGACCGAACCTCTTAAAACTCGTAATGAAATGATCGTACACTCTACTCACGTGAATAAGTCATCAAACTTGTAAAAAACAGTAACGGAAAGAAACTCTAACCTTACTTTTGACTGGAAAAGGTCAGGATACGGGTGACGACTCAAAAGGTTAAAAAACCGTATATCTCACGTCGTGAAAGTGTCGTAGTAGAAAGTCCTAAACTTTATCGAGTTGACCTTAAGGTAGTGAGGTGATCGAAACAAGTATCACTACGAAGGATTCCGGGTGAACTGAAGTGTAAGGTCCTACAGAGCGAGAACCACTCACTAGTGTGGTAACACTAATAGACCCAGTACTTCTAGAAAAAACATATCTAGAAGACACATAAGAACGGTGGAGAAGAATTATGAAGACGAAGACAATCCAGGTATGGTAAAGACAGGAGATAGCTCGGGTAGAAACGTACTTTATAAGGGAACCATAGAGATTAAAAGAACTTCTCTAGAGATCAGAAAGGGTAAGATAACAAAAGGAGATAAAGAAGCGTAACTAGTGACTCCTGTCGAAAGAATAGAGGGGAGCGATAAGAAACCTTGAGACGGAAGTCTACCCATATAGAAAGGAAAACAGGAAACGGAAATCGAAGATTTGATACCAATGGTCTCCTCTTATCCCTTACCTTCCTTATTTGACCCTCTAATCTTGACTGTGTATGTATTATGATATATATTTTATCTATTGATTATTCCTGGATGGAATATCGTGTCTTTTGAGATGAGTTATGAGACATTACTGGATATACCCTTTTCTTAGAATTTTTATGACCTATATACAAATATGTATTGACTGAGTGATCGATATGTTATCTTTGATTGTTTGGTAATATTTAGGTGACATAAGGACTGTTTTTAAATTTTTTTTTGACTTCGTATTTCTCCCTAGGTCGGTTTCTCTACGTACTGAATCTGTTTTCTCGACGAAGGATGGTCACGCCCCTTTCTTTCAGTGGACGGTATAGTCATTTGTTTCTGACAACGTAGGTAGTTCGGTGATTTCGTTGAGGTTTACAAGTGGATAATATAGATGATGACGCCCGTCCTTAGGGAATCTTCTTTACCTCATCGGTAGTACCAGTTGTTTTCTCAGGTTTTACGTCATGAACCTACGTNTGGTAAGTTATAGTGTCATTAGGTTCAGATACGGGGTTGGTCATTACGACTTCTTCGACTTCAACTTACCAAGATGCTTCTTAATGTTCTGGAAAATCTTGATTGTGGGTTTTTTCTACAGGAAAAGTAATATCCCCTGACCTTACGTTTTCATCCTTCAGTTCTTTGTGGACTCATTGTCCGTTTAAACCGGAACCTTACACCTTACTTCGTCCCGTTTCTGATTATCTCAAAACGGTTCTTTTACGTGACCAGTATCGTTTGTGGGAGAAGGTTGTTGTGTTCTCTTCTGAGATGTGTACCTGTAGTGGTCTACCAGTTGTGGTTTTAGTCTAACTAATATAAGAAACGTCGGTTTCTACCTCTTCGAGATATGTCAGTTATTTTTGTTCTGGTCCTCGACTGACACCGAGTCTAGTACTTGAGTAATAACGGTTTAAGTCTGACTTTAACTTCTTTCATCCCTTTTGGTGATCTGGTAAGTCCATACTGGATTTAGTTTAGGGAATACTAATATGTCTCCTTCACTCTTTATCTAAATTCCCTGATCTAGACTATATATCTTACGGACTAATTGATGCCTACCTCCAAGCACTACAACATATCCTCTGCCCCTAGTTCTGGTAGGGGTACCTTTTCTTTACGTTTTTTCGTTTTACCGACAGACTCCTCCGGAATGTTTATCGACACTTTTCTTCTCTTCGTTTTTCGTTTCCTCTTTTCCTTTCTATATTCGTAGACTTACATCTCCAGGTTTCTTATCATTCTTCTCTATTCTTTCGGAAGGAGTCGCTAGTCACGTTTCTTTATCTCCTTTTCTTGTCTTACCTTTTCTGATCTCTAGAGAAGTTCTTTTAATCTCTAGGTTTCCCTTGTAAAGTACTTTTCTACCCGAGCTATTTCCTGTCTTTACCGTACCTGGATTGTCTTCGTATTCTATAATTCTTCTCCACCGTTCTTATGTGTTTTCTTGATATGTCTTTTCTAGAAGTGCTGGTTCTATTNCAATCCAGGTATGGTAAAGACAGGAGATAGCTCGGGTAGAAACGTACTTTATAAGGGAACCATAGAGATTAAAAGAACTTCTCTAGAGATCAGAAAGGGTAAGATAACAAAAGGAGATAAAGAAGCGTAACTAGTGACTCCTGTCGAAAGAATAGAGGGGAGCGATAAGAAACCTTGAGACGGAAGTCTACCCATATAGAAAGGAAAACAGGAAACGGAAATCGAAGATTTGATACCAATGGTCTCCTCTTATCCCTTACCTTCCTTATTTGACCCTCTAATCTTGACTGTGTATGTATTATGATATATATTTTATCTATTGATTATTCCTGGATGGAATATCGTGTCTTTTGAGATGAGTTATGAGACATTACTGGATATACCCTTTTCTTAGAATTTTTATGACCTATATACAAATATGTATTGACTGAGTGATCGATATGTTATCTTTGATTGTTTGGTAATATTTAGGTGACATAAGGACTGTTTTTAAATTTTTTTTTGACTTCGTATTTCTCCCTAGGTCGGTTTCTCTACGTACTGAATCTGTTTTCTCGACGAAGGATGGTCACGCCCCTTTCTTTCAGTGGACGGTATAGTCATTTGTTTCTGACAACGTAGGTAGTTCGGTGATTTCGTTGAGGTTTACAAGTGGATAATATAGATGATGACGCCCGTCCTTAGGGAATCTTCTTTACCTCATCGGTAGTACCAGTTGTTTTCTCAGGTTTTACGTCATGAACCTACGTTAGAGTTTTTGCTGTCTTACTAGAGACAAGTAGAGGTTCCGTTTGGTAAGTTATAGTGTCATTAGATTCAGATACGGGGTTGGTCATTACGACTTCTTCGACTTCAACTTACCAAGATGCTTCTTAATGTTCTGGAAAATCTTGATTGTGGGTTTTTTCTACAGGAAAAGTAATATCCCCTGACCTTACGTTTTCATCCTTCAGTTCTTTGTGGACTCATTGTCCGTTTAAACCGGAACCTTACGTCTTACTTCGTCCCGTTTCTGATTATCTCAAAACGGTTCTTTTACGTGACCAGTATCGTTTGTGGGAGAAGTTTGTTGTGTTCTCTTCTGAGATGTGTACCTGTAGTGGTCTACCAGTTGTGGTTTTAGTCTAACTAATATAAGAAACGTCGGTTTCTACCTCTTCGAGATATGTCAGTTATTTTTGTTCTGGTCCTCGACTGACACCGAGTCTAGTACTTGAGTAATAACGGTTTAAGTCTGACTTTAACTTCTTTCATCCCTTTTGGTGATCTGGTAAGTCCATACTGGATTTAGTTTAGGGAATACTAATATGTCACCTTCACTCTTTATCTAAATTCCCTGATCTAGACTATATATCTTACGGACTAATTGATGCCTACCTCCAAGCACTGCAACATATCCTCTGCCCCTAGTTCTGGTAGGGGTACCTTTTCTTTACGTTTTTTCGTTTTACCGACAGACTCCTCCTGAATGTTTATCGACACTTTTCTTCTCTTCGTTTTTCGTTTCCTCTTTTCCTTTCTATATTCGTAGACTTACATCTCCAGGTTTCTTATCGTTCTTCTCTATTCTTTCGGAAGGAGTCGCTAGTCACGTTTCTTTATCTCCTTTTCTTGTCTTACCCTTTCTGATCTCTAGAGAAGTTCTTTTAATCTCTAGGTTTCCCTTGTAAAGTACTTTTCTACCCGAGCTATTTCCTGTCTTTACCGTACCTGGATTGTCTTCGTATTCTATAATTCTTCTCCACCGTTCTTATGTGTTTTCTTGATATGTCTTTTCTAGAAGTGCTGGTTCTATTAGTGCTACCCCACTAGTGAGTGGATCTCGGTCTGTAGGACCTTACACTTCAGTTCACCCGGAATCTTTTGTAGTGATGCTTGCTTTGATCACCGCCACTATCTTAAGGTCAACTCGATAAAGTTTAGGACTTTCTACTACGACACTTTCACGACGTGAGATATACGGTCGTTTAAACCTTTTGAGTCGTCTCCGGTGTCCTGACCTTTTCCGGTCAAAAGTAAAGGTAGGGTTTCTCTCACTTTCACACTTTCACTTCAGTGAGTCAGCAGAGGCTGAGAAACGCTGGGGTACCTGACGTCGGATGGTTCGAGGAGGTAGGTATCCTAAGAGGTCCGTTCTTATGACCTCACCCAACGGTAAAGGAAGAGGTCCCCTAGAAGGGTTGGGTCCCTAGTTTGGGCCCAAAGGGTGTAACCTCCGTCTTCGAAATTGGAGACTCGGTGGTCCCTTCAGACGTAGGGTTTCTTTCCGTTACGGTTTCTTAGGAGTTTGATGGCGTGTCAACGTGAGTAGAGTGTGCGATCATTTCATTACGAGTTTTTAAGAGGTTCGGTCCGAAGTCGTTATACACTTGGCACTTGAAATTCTACAAGTTCGACCAAAAGCTTTTCCGTCTCCTTGGTCTCTAGTTTAACGGTTGTAGGCGACCAAGTACCTTTTTCGTTCTCTCAAGGTCTTTTTGTAGATAAAGACGAAATAACTGATACGGTTTCGAAAACTGACACACCTAGTGTTATTTGACACCCATTAAGACTTTCTCTACCCTTATGGTCTCGTGGACTGGACGGGGAACTCTTTGGATATACGTCTAGTCCTTCGTTGTCAATCTTGACCTGTACCTTGTTGTCTGACTAAGGTTTATCCTTTTCCTCATGCAGTTCCGACAAATAACAGTGGGACGAATAAATTGAAGACACGTCTCATGTAGTACTCTTTGCGACCCGACCTTCTTCGTGTTCGACCTTAGTTCTAACGACCCTCTTTATAGTTAGTGGAGTCTATACGTCTACTGTGGTGGGAATACCGTCTTTCACTTCTCCTCGATTTTTCGGAGACTACTTTCACTTTCCCCTCTCACTTTTACAACCGAATTTCGAGTTGTAAGTCTTTTGCTTCTAGTACCGTAATAAGAGGAAAGAGTTCTAACAAAATCGACAAGTCCCAGAAAACACGAAAGTATGTTTAACACTTTAAAAAAGAAGATCAAGACACTTTATATGGTACCCATTAAACTATCCCTAACGTAACGTGGATGTCCCAATCCCAATCCCATCCTATCAGTAAAACTGTTATAACTAAGAAGGTTAGGTTCTTGTACATATAGAGATGTAGACAAACACAACAGAAACTCAAGAGAGTAGTCACAGACTATCAAGAGACGTATATCCAGAAAACAGTATAATCCATCCAAATAAGGATCCATAAAATAAGAAAACAACGTCACCACTTACCCTAACAAAGGAATTAAAGAGAAAGACTAAAAAGTAACAATCACATATTCCTACGTTCCCTAAAGACACATAATTAAAATATAAGACATTAACACGATACAAAGAACTAATCGAGAATTGTTAAAGGACCCCTGGAGAAATCCCAAAAGATACATATCATAGTACCGTAGACGTTCGTTACTCTCAAAACGAAGAAGAAAAGGTTAGACCTAAGTAAAATAAGGAAAAAGAAAAGACTAACGACACCGATCTTGAGGGTTTCGATATACCTTATTATCACCGCTCTCACCGTGGAACAGAACAAGGACTAGAATCTCCTTTACGAAAGTCAAAAAGTGGTAACTCTTATTACGAACAACACCCAAACAGCATATACAAGAAATAATACAACTCCATAAAAGGAACATACGGATAAAAGACCTGTCAAAAATAGTATTTACCCAGAACTTAAAACAGTTCTTAAAAGAGACATAGATAATCCTACTAGTATACTAAAAATAGAAAGTCGAACAATTATACCAAATAGTGTAACTAACGGTCCTCTTTATAGTTATTGGAGTCTATACGTCTACTGTGGTGGGAATACCGTCTTTCACTTCTCCTCGATTTTTCGGAGAACTACTTTCACTTTCACCTCTCTCTTTTTCAACCGAATTTCGAGTTGTAAGTCTTTTGCTTCTAGTACCGTAGACCAGGGTAGTGAAGTGCCCTTTATCTACCCCTTTGTCACCTTTATCCCAGTCTGAAATAAACCCCCCCGAGGTTTTAGTGACGTCCACCACTGACGTCGGTACTTTAATTTTCTACGAATGAGTAACCTTCCTTTCAATACTGGTTGGACCTATCGTATAAGTTTTCGTCTCTATAATGAAACGGCTGATTCCAGGCAGATCAGTTCCGATACCAAAAAGGTCATCAGTACATACGGGCACTCTCAACCTGGTATTTCTTCCGATTCGGGGCTTCTTAACTACGAAAACTTGACACCACAACCTCTTCTGAGAACTCTCAGGGAACCTGACGTTCCTCTAGGTTGGTCAGGTAAGACTTCCTCTAGTTGGGACCCTAAAGAAACCTTCCTGACTACGATTTCGACTTTGAGGTCATGAAACCGGTGGAGTATGTTTCTCAACTGAGTAACCTTTTCTGAGACTACGACCCTCCCTAACCCCCGTCCTCCTCTTCCCCTGCTGTCTCCTACTCTACCGACCTACCATAGTGGCTGAGCTACCTGCACTTAGACTCACTTGAGGTCCTCAACCACTACCTGTGCCTCCGGACCGTACGACGCTAAGTACCCCAGCGTTTCTCAGCCTGTGCTGACTCGTTGACTTGACTTGACTTGACTAGTGTAACTACGAAACTCATATGACTTCTTAGGAACGTAGGGACCCCATTTCGGTCAACTAGTACTACTTATTAGGAAAATTATACGACAACCCAAGACAAACGATCTTAAAACAACTCCTAAAACCGTAGATACAAGTAGTCACTATAACCGGATATTAAAAGAAAAAAACAGACCAAAACCATAGTCCCACTACCACCGGAACATCTTACACAAATCCTCAAAAGAAGGACACGTTAAAAGACCTTCTCAACTGGTCCTATCTACAATCGAGCAGAAATCTGAAAACTATCTTAAGTGGACACTTCGGTAGACCTGGACTCGAAAACAAACAACCTTCTAAAAACTAATGTGCAAAATAAAGACACGAACACTAAATAGACAAGCATAAAAGATAAAGAGAGACTAAGTAAAAACTTTCCAATATGAAAAGATTCTTAAACAGGTATAGAAGGTCCAACCGGTATAATAACCGTATATTAACGAGCATCATCAGAAAATACTTGGAAACATAAAGACACAACAGACAACAGTTGTGTCTTAATTTGTCAAAGGGGAAATTATCAATAATCGTAAACGAAATATATCACTCCACGAGGATATAACTCACGTATATATAAATATTAACAATATAGAAGAAGCACCTATCTAGAGAACTAGTAATACATCACAGGAAGGAACAAAGAACATTGTCAGAAATAAAATTTCAGATAAAATAGACTACATTCATAACGATGAGGGTGAAAGAAAACTAAAGGTAAACGTACCTTATAGAAAAAGGTCGGAGAGAAAGGCAAAGACACACAGAGATCCAGACTTCACTGAGAAAACATCTGTCGAATATATCCCCAGAACAAAAGCCTAAGTAAGTCGGTTATACACAGAAAACCAACCTCGTAAATCAGGTAAATGTAAGTTCCATTAATAGTTATACATACTAGGATAATGGTTATTAAAATAACAAAAGACAAACGAAAACGTCAAGAAAAGAAAGAGAACGTAAAGGACAGATCTCTTCAAGGAAATCGCAAATAACATGTCGACCAAACCACCACGACTTAAGAGAATTGAAAACGGACAGACTTTCGAAAACTAAAGAAGAAGTTTAGACTTACTCTAGGAGTGACCTATCTCATTAGAACCAACATCCAAAAAAAGAAAAATAGAGAACTTCATATAGGACGGTGAGGGAAGACCGGACGTCTCAAAGACAACTTTCTAGTCGATAATCGGAATAACCCTAGGGAAACATATAATAAACAACGAAATGGAAACGACGAAAATTATAAACAAGAAACATAAATTAAAAAGAATCAAACTAATTATTTACAGAACAGTACAAAGAGGAACCCAAATAGGATATACCCTGAGACCCGAGGGACCTGAACCCACCCTCGAAAGGGATTGAAAGGTTACGATTCTTTCAAAAATTGATATTAGAGAAGTTTATAAAAAAGTATGGAACAGAAAAAAGAAGAAGAAGAAGACCTTGAGGATATTAAGATTACAACCATGTGAATTACAACAGAGTCTCCAGAGACTCCGACAGGAGCAAAGAAAAATTAAAAAGGAATAAGAAGAGACGAAGTCAATAAGGGTGGTAAGATAGAAGGTCAAGTGAATAAACAAGAAGACGGAGTCTATCAGATGATAACCAAGGGAGACCACACAAAAATTAGAGTCAATAACACAACAAGTAACGACCAACAGATATATAAATTAAGAAGATCCAGGAGCCGTTTGTAAGGAACGTAGAAGGACTAGGTACGGAGGCCACATAAATAGACACGGAGGTAAAATAAAGGTTCTAAAACCTAGTACAAACGATAGTAATGAGACTTAACAAAAAGTCCATCTGATGAATAAGGGAGAAGTAAATAAACCAGAATACCCAAAAATGGTACAAATAAGTAGACTCCATACAAAAAGAAAAGTAAACAAATTAAATGACACAAACCTTAGAGGAAAGACGTCCGACCTCCCAGCATCCAGGAGGATTAACACCTCAGACGGGGGTCACCCACCCCAATCTGATCACGGAACACTTCGAAAGGACCAACCCTCCTGAACACGGACACAAGACCACCTACCTCGAACTAGAACAGAGAGACTTCCCGTCACGATACAGATTATCACACAGAACCCCACTGATACCCGAACCATACCGAAACCCGTCGGAAAGACTATTACCCGTCCTGACACAAAGACAAAACGATTACTAAACCGTACTCCGTAGGTCGTAACCTCGAAAGATCGGAACTCCACTCCGAACTAGAAACACAACTCTACCTCCGCAAATCCTCTCGAAAGCAGTTAATTACAAGGTACTCCAGCCCGTAAGAGACCACCAAGTTTCAGGAACTAAGTCTAAAGGGTGGAGTCTCTAAGTTCGGACTGAGGTATGACTCCGTGGTTTTGGAGTGTCCGGAGTTTCGTGTCTTCTGTTTTGGGGTTTTGATTACCACTTTCGTTGTGGAGTTATCCGTCTCGTGGGTTTCTTGGAACGTGTACTCAAAATACACTAGATATATGAGGAAAGGTTACCAGTCCCCGAGGACGGTCGAGAGTTTACCACAAAACACTCTAGAAGACGTAGTCTTCTATATAAGGACTACGTTCGTACCTCTTTCTTCATGAAGTGTAAGTGGACGAGCAGACGGTAGAACAACAGGTAGGACCAAATACAACGTTTTTGAGGAGTGATTGAAGAAACCTTTTACAGGGAGTCTCAATGACCTCTCCGACAGAGGGTCCGAAGTCAGGAGTCACACAGACGACTTATTTGTCTTAAGAGTCGAAAAAAAAAAAAAAATTCACAAAAGTGTATTGAAAAATTTTTAAACCCAATACGAAAGATCCCCTGGGTCTGATTTTTGCATTAACCAAGGTTTATTCCAGGTGGGAATCGTAAACTGACTAGACAGAAAATCGAGAAATTAAATGTCGAAGGTACGGGAAGGCGAAGAAAAGAGAACGTGAATAAACCAATAATATTATTTAGTATAACGAACAAGACTACTCAAAAGGTGTAAGATCTAAAACGACTGAAGAGAATGATACCGCAACATCTAGTAGAAGGAGACAAGGGATATAAAGGATTTGACCATCAATCTAGATATTAGAACTAGTATAAGTCTTCGATAATATAGTTCGTTACGTTCATAAAGGTAGTAGGTCTTCCGATATAATCTGTCTTGAACGGATCTCAGTAATTAAGTGAAATTAAGATTATAAATGTTACAGATCATAAAGTAAGATAGTAAGAAATACATAAACAATTGACACTAACAAGATATTTCTTATTGTAAAGGGGTACTTAATGAATGAATAACACTACATATCAAACATGTCATTTCCATACTATTCGTGTTTCACGAATACACGGAAACAAATGGTCATTAGTCTTGTTACTTTATTAAGGGACCGTAGGAGACTTCGACTAGTTTTATAAAACAAAAAGAATAACAAAACTTATAACACCATATACTGAATAGAGTACAGAAAGTCAATTAACATTAGTGAGAAGAAAGACTAAGAGTTTAACAATGTATATCATCCAACCAAAGATGTCATCATAAATTTCAGGAGTGGGGTGGGGGGCCACGGTTCGTACCGAACACTTAAAAATCAAGGGACTGTTCCCTAACTTAAGTCCGGTGTCGTCACTTTTAGGGGTGGTGACATGGTGGTCCCTTACGGGGTTTCAAAAGAGTAAAGATTATGTTCTATAAAGTCCGAGAACATGTAAAATACGGGATCTGTACCTTAATCTGTAAAAAAAGTTTATCAGGACCAAGTAAAATCTCTTTTTGTCATAAATATCTAGTGTTAGGTCTATGATCGTCATGAGTAAGGATCTCTGTACCGTCGAAAACAAAAAAATCGTATGTCTCGATCTTTTAAAACAAACAAATTTCTTTTGTGTAGAATTTAAGTACCATTAAAGGTTTAAGTTTGAACTCTGATGTTCTAAAATGAAATTAAACTAAGATACAAACATCGAGAAAAAAGGACTCGACTCTTAGAACCAAGGATTACAAGAGTTGTGTTCATGGGCAAAGGAAACAGGCTATTTTATACAATTAGACTTATTCAACATAGGTATTACATGACTAACAATTTATAGAACTGATAGTAGGAATGGAATACTGAAAGTTTAAGACACTCAATTAACAAGAAAGGGACTTAAAAGAGTAAATGCCACTTAACGATAGGAGGACGACGACGACGATTCAGCGAAGTCAGCACAGGCTGAGACACGTGAGGTATCTGCCGTCGGGTGACCCGAGGGGGTAAGGACCCTAAGAGGTCCGTTCTTGTGACCTTACCCAACGGTAAAGGAAGAGGTTATGTACTTTCATTTTGCACTTTCACTTCAGCGAGTCAACACAGGCTGAGAATCGCTGGCGTACCTGACGTCGGGTGGTCCGCGGAGGTAGGTACCCTAAAAGGTCCACTCTCATGACCTCACCCCACGGTAACAGAAAAGGTCGATAGGAGGATGGTGGGTACTAAATCATTTGGATAGTCCGTTCCTTGAATCGGAGGGGAAGATATCGTCATCTTTTTTTAGGGTCCGGTACTCTCTCAATTGTGGGGTACGTACTTGAAACCGGTCACATTCTATTCTCCTTTCTTGGTCGTTTATTAGAAAGAAAAAATAGGGAGTCACCTTATAAGGTTATGTACCGCCCAGACGTATTGTAAATTTCTTCTGAAAACACATTGATTCGTTGGTCCATACAAAAGAACTTCGAAACCACCCAGGTCATTATTGCGTCGAACGTAAATGAAAGAAAGGAAGGGGTATAAAGATACAAGGCAACGAGACCCTAACATGAAGTAACATGGAATGGCATCATGGATTCCGAGATAATACTTTAGAAACGAAGAACGAGACAAGGGATCCCTTAAGTCCGTTTCTGTTAAAGGGTCCTAGAAAAGGAAATCTTATCTCTTCCGATTAAGACCACGAAATTATACATGGTGTCGACTCAGAATACTAGTCCGTTCATACCTACTGTTATGGAATTTCGTAGGAGTCCAAAGTCTAGAACACAGTTGTCCTTTACTAGACGATTTCGACATGTCTTAAGTTTTCCCCTAGGTACGGTCTTTGAAAATAACAACTTAAATAAATATGTAAGTAAGTCGTTTATGCATAACATGCATATAAAGCACGTCTGTTTTAAGATCTATTCCTTATACGTAACCACTTAATTTCTTTTTCGAAGAAGAGTCTTTCGACCTAAGATTCTGACCTATAGTATCTCTACTTGTGTCTTTAGAGTCGGTGTTATGACCCGGTACACCCGTGTGTCATTTACAACTTTGGTGATCATTATCGTCTATGGTATTACTTCAACCTTTACTTTCCGTAAATGCCGTCGAGTGTTCATAGTGTGGTCTTTGAAAATCTATACCGGTACTTCCTGTTACTTGTTCTGCTAGTCGTGTCTCTCTTCGGTCCTCCGTAATTCTACCTTGACTGGTTTTTTGTAACAATCGACGGTTTCGTTTCTCATGAACGTAGTTGATATTTATAATAATTATCATTTCTTAGACGGACGGTCACGTCCTCTGGGTCCTCTGGTACCAAGTCGGGGACCTAGTCCTTTTAGGGGACCTCCTCCTTTACCGTTGAGTGAGGTCATGAGTACGGACCCTTTAGGGTACCTATCTCCTCGGACCACTCGATGTCAGATATCCCAACGTTTTTCAGTTTGTACTGATTCACTGACTCACACGTGTGTGTGTGTGTGTAAATAAACCCTCCATTTCCTCTTATGACCATCTTCTCATTGTTTCACTGTGTCCTTTTCATTCTGTTGTTTATGTCCCACATATTAGTTTGGTCAATGGTGACACATATTAATCTAGAATTAGGGTGTCCTTTAAGACCCTCGGCGACGTCTTGTACGTGGTGGCACAATAAGGTGATGTTTCTCATACCCTCGACTTCACAAGCACATAGTTGACGACAGTAAGTAACCAACTCTCGTCGAGAGTCCCTCCCTTTTTGTAATTAAGGAGACAAGAAGACCGGATGACACATCCACTACTTTATCGGTTATTACTCTCTTTCGGGAATAAGTCTCTTCGTGTGTATGACCGACGACCTTTTGACCGCTTATACGTGACTTCACCATTCCTGTTCCCCGAAACCAATTTCGTTATTGTCGTAAACGACGTTCTTCACTTTCTCTAAGAAAAGTTAACACTAGATTGACGTAGTAGAATTTATCCCCGTAAAATTTTCAACGTCCGTACACACACACTCACGACTTCCCTTGATGTCTGTTATAGACTGAGACGAAAAATCTTAGGGGGAAGAGGGTAAAGAATACTAAGACTACCCCGACAGTGAGTTTTCCGAATAGAGGGACACTATTCCACATGTTCACTGGGTTCGACTGGTTAACACAATTTTATAACATCATCTGTGACAACCGTGGGGTCAATCTAAGGGGAATGACCAGTAAGAGGTCAAGTCCACTCACAAGGACTATCGGCGTGAAAAGGAGTCTCTCAACGGGAGTCGTCCTTTCCCGTTAAACGTATGTGGATAAGGATAAGGTGAAGATTTATGTTCCTCTGTGTTTTTTGTCTAGTGAACGGAGTGTACCCTTCACCCCTCTCTGTCAAGACGTCTTGTCAAACCCGAAGTCGAGAGGGGTTCTCCAGTCCAATCTACCGTTGACCGGCGAGTGGAAACGGACCAGAGAAGGGACCAGGGTAAGAGAAAGGGAGTGGACGAATAACTTGGAAAGGACTCTCAGGAGAGGTTAGTTAGCCCACGTTGACTTAGGGACCGAGTACGAGACGAGGATCCTATGAGTTTGGTTTTGGTAAGTCACTCTATGTTACTACCTAACCGGGTCCCCTTCTGTGTCTGGGACCGTATTGATCTCGGAAACTTGTGTAACTATACCTGAGACCCTTTGGACAGAAATTTCAATACTCGATGTCAATTCTTGTAACACGATCCACATACAAATGAGGGATTTTATATAAAGTGAGAAGGAGACTATTGTCGTACAACTAAAATCTTCTCCTTTCCTTGATGATTATGAAGAAAGAGAATAAGAACCGAGGAGATGAAACTCTCCTCCATTGAAGAAGAACTCAGACATTCACCCGTATACTGGGTCTGACTGGAAGGGTACCGACGTCTCCAACAAACCGTACCAGTACACTGGGTCAGTCTCGGTAACTTTATACCACTAACCATTCTCTCTCTCTTTTTTCTTTGAAGAAAAAGGGGGACCCTGATTCTCGTAGTTCCTACTCGCCTTGGATCCCGAAGACCCCCGGTAGTACTCCTTAGACTTATATTTCGGTCGTCTCGTCTTCCGTCCTATGACACCTCCCCCACTTTACTCAGGATCGACAACAACAGTCTCGAGAACCAAGTTCAAGGTGAGTCAGAATAAAATCTAATGTGAAGAAACTAATGTGTCCGACTCAAGGGAAGAAACAAATTTGGTTAAACCCAACCTAAAATATTATGAATGTTCGTTTTGCTAAGACTGTTTATGTTACTATAGTTCGGACGTCGACGTTCTTTTATATAACGACGGTACATTTCTCTGGGAACCACTGTTATTTTGGATGAGTATTCTTTCTTAATCTTGATTCTCTACCTCTCTCCATAACGATACCCGTTATAGATTCGTTGTCTTAGGACAGTAAGGACTTCATATAACGAGGAAACCCAAGAGTTAATATAGTTGTATTTTTAAAGGGGAAAAAAAAGAATTTCCTCATCCTTAATTCTAAATAGTGAAAGTTTCCTTTCCCAAGAGTGTGTTATGGGAAAAGAGTGCAAAGGAAACACGGTGAAGTAAAATAAAATGTCTCAACTTCCGAAAGACAAATATAAGACCGGAACTAGAAAACAGTACCAAACGATATGTATTAAATAAGATGGTGAATAGAAAATGAAACAAATACGATAAAGAGTAACGACTCTTCCAGTATCAAAATAACCTAAATTTAGTTGTTCGAAGTGGAAATAGTAGAAGCCTAATAACCTGTACCAAAGAACCAACTTTCACTACGTTTGGGTTGAATTAGATCAAGACTATTTTTCTGTTAAATAACCGATTGTTTTGACTCTTAAGATCTCTATAAACCAGGATTCAGTGTTGATCTTAGTATTAAGGTTGGCACAGTAATCCTAGTAAAGAGAGAGTTAGTTAAGTTAAGAGACCCGAAGAAAGGGGAACTTCGAAGGATGTAGAAAAACCTTTACACCGGGTATAATAATGTAAAGTACCAAGGTTTCCTTATCCTTTCTGACAGGACTACCTAACCCGTATCCGTAGGGTCCTCTTGGACGATCGATAATACCCGTGAGACCGGTTATACATAACATAGGGATAAAGAGACATACCACTGACCAAGTCGGTAAAGTTCGATGAGTCTTGTACTCAGTTGGTACGTTCAACTTTCTCAAACCAAAACCTTGTTGACCTCATTCCCTTTTGGATCATTCGAATACTATCGATGACACGAATCGAGGTAGAAAACACAGAATACTTTTAGAAGGAAAAGGGTTTAATATAAAAAAATATAAAATATATGTCTATGTACACATACAAATATATAAAATTTAGATGAGTATGAAAAATGAAAATTTTTAATAAAAATAAAGTTTAGACATAAGGTAGATCTTTCATAAAAATAAATACTGTACTGTATCTATATATTGAATTAAAAAGGGGTATACAATTTGGATAACAGAATTTTGGTATACAACCTGTCATATGGAAAGGGGTATTAAACATTATTTACGATATAAGTAATGTTTGATCTAAGATGTAAATACATCCATACAAAGAACTGGTACGTAACGAGGTAACTAGACCAAAAGATAGGGACATCAGAAAGTGAGCGGGGATTTCAAGACCGTCCGTATAGACCCCGAGACTAAGAGAAACTAAAGTAGAGGTAAATAGATTAAGATATGTTGTTACTTTAATTTTCTGCGAACGAGGAATCTTCTTTTCAATACTGGATGGATCTGTCGTATAATTTTTCGTCTCTACAATGAAACGGTTGTTTCCAGGTAGATCAGTTTCTATACCAAAAAGCTCATTAGTACATACCTACACTCTCAACCTGATATTTCTTTCGACTTATGGTTTCTTAACTACGAAAACTTGACACCACGACCTCTTCAGAGAACTCTCAGGGAACCTGTCGTTCCTCTAGGTTGGTTAGGTAGGATTTCCTTTACTCAGGACTTATAAATAACCTTCCTGACTGCGACTGCGACTTTGAGATTATGAAACCCGTGGACTACGCTTCTTGACTGAGTAAACTTTTCTGGGACTACGACCCTTTCTGACTTCCACCCTCTTCTTCCCCTGTTGTCTCCTATTCTACCAACCTACCGTAGTGGCTAAGTTACCTGTACTCAGACTCATTAGAGACCCTCAACCACTACCTGTCCCTTCGGACCGTACGACGTCAGGTACTCCAGTGTTTCTCAGTCTGTACTGACTCACCGACTTGACTTGACTTGACTTATCTTAGACTAAGAAAGTTAAAAAGAAATAAGCTATCAAATTTAAAAGTAAATCTCTTAGGGGACAGTCAGATGACCAATTCTGAGACTACGAAAGTAACGTCTCCCGTAACCAAGTCGGAGACCTATCCCTTGACCTTTTCTTTTTCCTTTTTCTTTCTCTTTCTTTCTTTTTTGTCTGTTTGTCGACCGGGTGACTGAATAAAACAGACAAAACAGTCAAAGACTTTCTTCATGCAATTTTACCGAATGGAACTAATACCGGTATAGATGAAGATCAAGACAGTTAGATCGAAAATTATAATTCCTGGTACAATAATCCACGGATATTTGAATAATATAGAAGGACCTTTTAAATTGTAAAACGGTAATACTTTTTTTTAGAGGCAAAGATCTTTAGGATAAACGGAAGTTCAGATAAAACAAACTATACTTATATCGATGTAATCGAAAGAAAACCAATTGTAAACATACCATACACAAAAGGTAGAAAAAAATTAAGTTGAAAAGAGTCAAGAAAGGAACAAAAGAACTGGAAAGAGACACTTCTTATCACTGATTTATAAAACAGGGAATTAAACAGACTACAAAAGGAGTACTGAACTGACACCAATATCCTAAACTCCTACTTTTTGTGTTTCCATTTCACTGGAAGAATAGTGTAGTATAACAACAACAAGTGAGTGATTCAGCTTAGGTCGAGAAACGGTGGAGTACCTGATGTCGTGCGGTTCGAGGAGACAGGAAGTGATAGAGGGTCTCAAACGAGTTTAGGTACAGGTAACTCAGGGACTACGATAGACTGGTAGAGTAGGAGACAGTGGGAGAAAAAGAAAACGGAAGTTGGAAAGTATTGTAGTCCCAGAAAAGGTTAGTCAACCGACAAGTGTAGTCCACCAGTTTCATAACCTCAAAGTCGAAGTCGTTGTCAGGAAGGTTACTGATAAGTCTCAACTAAAGGAGGTCCTAACTGACCAAACTAGAGGCACGGTAGGTTCCCTGAGAGTTCTCGGAAGAGGTCGTGGTGTTAAACTTTCGTAGTAAAAAAAACAGCGAGTCGGAATCAGGTTGAGAGTATAACTATGTACTGATGACCTTTTTGGTATCGGAACTGATATACCTGGAATCAGTCGTTTCACTACAGAGACGAAAAATTATGTGGGTGATCCGAAAGGAAGGTTCCTCGTTTGCAGAAAATGAAAGTACCGACGTCAGTAGTAGGTGTCACTAAAACCTCGGGTCCTTTTATTTTGGACAGTGACAAAGGTGAAAAAGGGGAAGATAAACAGTACTTAACTACCCTGGTCTACGGTACTAGAATCAAACAAACAAAAAAACTAGAATCAAAAAAATTACGACTCAAAGTTCGGTCAAAAAAGTGAGAGGAGAAAGTGGGAGTAGTTTTTCGAGAAGTCAAGGAGAAGTTAAAGACGGTAATCTCACTATAGTAGACGTATAGACTTTAACAACTATAAAGGTGACCGTTAGTTGAATAATAACAACTATTATTGAAACTAGTGAATCAATTCCACGACAAGAGGTAACATTTTAATAATAAAAAAGGGGAAAGTATAAGATAATAAACCTTCATTCAATGGTTCAAGTTGGGTGTGAGTGTTTCCTGTCACTTTCCTTAATTTGAGAGAAAGACGTTTCCCCCTTCCTACAGACGCATATGATAAACTGTAATAAGGTATCTCCTCTAAACAGAGTAGAGGGGGTCAACAAACCAACAAGTTAGTAAAACAACAAAATTCATATCTGAGTTCATATAAATAAAATATAGAACACGATATTAAGTTATAGTGTAATAAATAAGACAAAGGGTTAAACAAAGTCGAAACCGGCAATCCTTGAGGAGGTTCAACTGAGATCATAGGGAAACTGAACGTGGTAGATAAAAGTAACAACATCAAAGACTCGTTAAGGAAGTAAAGACCAAGAAATTTTACGAGATCCGAGTAAAACATAAAAGGAACGGGTTCTCGATTTAAGTCAGTAAAGAGGTCCCTCAAAGAAAACTAACCTCTTACCATACTCTTTGGTTCTAGAGTCGTGACCCACATAAACAAAGATAACATCACAGTGACGAGCGTCCTAAAGAATCATCCTTCTCCTTTATGTATACACATATGGATGGTTACATCTATGTGTACATAAAGATTTCTATAAGGACATAGATAAGTAGACATATATGCAATTTGATTTGCACTCAAGTGCAGTTCCGACATATAACAACGGGACGAATAAATTAAAGATACGTCTCAGGTAGTACTCTTTGCGACCGGACCTTCTTCGTGTTCGACCTTAGTTCTAACGGCCCTCTTTATAGTTAGTGGAGTCTATACGTCTACTGTGGTGGGAATACCGTCTTTCACTTCTCCTCGATTTTTCGGTGAACTACTTTCACTTTCTCCTCTCACTTTTTCAACCGAATTTCGAGTTGTAAGTCTTTTGCTTCTAGTACCGTAGACCAGGGTAGTGAAGTACCCTTTATCTACCCCTTTGTCACCTTTATCCCAGTCTGAAATAAAACCCCCCGAGGTTTTAGTGCCGTCTACCACTAACTTCGGTACTTCAATTTTGTGCGAATGAGGAACCTTCCTTTCAATATTGGTTGGATCTGTCGTATAACTTTTCGTCTCTGTAATGAAACGGTTGTTTCCAGCCAGATCAGTTCCGATACCAAAAAGGTCATCAGTACATACCTACACTCTCAACCTGACACTTCTTTCGACTCGTGGCTTCTGAACTACGAAAACTTGACACCACAACCTCTTCTGAGAACTCTCAGGGAACCTGACGTTCCTCTAGGTTGGTCAGGTAAGACTTCCTCTAGTTGGGACCCTAAAGAAACTTCCCTTACTACGACTTCGACTTTGAGGTCATGAAACCGGTGGAGTACGCTTCCCAACTGAGTAACCTTTCCTGAGACTACGACCCTCCCTAACTCACGTCCTCCTCTTCCCCTGTTGTCTCCTACTCTACCGACCTACCGTAGTGGCTGGGCTACCTGTACTCAAACTCACTTGAGGCCCTCAACCACTACCTGTCCCTCCGGACCGTACGACGCTAAGTGCCCCAGAGTCTCTCAGCCTGTACTAACTCGCTGACTTGACTTGACTTTGTACTCAAGTATAATCAACGGTCACACATATAAAAATTTAAGTAAATAACGTACCCTTAGGACTATTCTGGAAAGGTTGGTCTTCGAAGTCAAAACTCTTACTTTTAAAGAGGAACTTTTCAAGGAGAGTGGTAAAAGAGTAGAGAGAGACAAAGAGTCAAAGACAGGAAAACAGGGGAAGAGAGAGAGACACATATATAGAGTCATAGAAACGAAGACAGAGGGAGACAGATTTAAACAGACCATAAAGTTCCTACACGACCATTCTACGGATGAACAAATGTATAGATGAGGGACGGACGGGGTAGAACACGAAAGTCCTCTGACTGGGAGTATCGAAGAGTCCGAGGGAACCAGATACCCTCCGTGACCGTCCTCTGACGTTCCACCCTTCTTAAAGGAGTTCAAGTAAAAAAGTCAAACAAATTCAGAGACTAAAGGTACAATCATCGAAAGGTACAATCCCCTGGATACTGGTAGACAAGTATATGGGTACTTGATTTCGAAACACGAACACCCACTTTAAATAGTTAACACCGAAGTATCATTGTCTACCCGTCCTGGACCCTTCAGAGTATACCCCTGAGGGGGCTTAAAAACATTCATAAAAAGAGACCCAACCGGTTAAAGAGATCTCTTCCGAGGAGGACACTTCGACGGACCATCCCTCATCACACACAGTCGTCTTCCCTCTTTCACCCATCACCATCTTAGATACACCGAGTCTCGTCCCCTACTACGATTCCAGAGGTAAGTCTCAAGTCTGAAGCAAGTCTAGGGGGGTATCAGGAGGTCATCGGAGTGGGAGTCGACACGGACTAGAGGGATTTGATTCTCAAAACCCTAGGTCGGAAAGGTCTACTGTTTAAGGCCAAAAGACATGACTATGTGTTCCTGGTTATAAAAGTCGATACAAGGGGTAAGGTGGTACTCTACACCATAAAGGTGACAGACTCGTAGAGACCTCATGACTTCGTGTTTAACCGATGGAGAACAACCGAGTAGGGGTAAATGAAACGTTTTCACTCTTTTGACTTTCGTTACAATTTGGTTTTAAGACTTTGATCTAACACTTGTAGATAGTTTTAAAATAAATTAAAGAATTTCTTTTTCGGTCGTCTATCTTTTTTTTTTTTCTGATCAAACGGTCACGAACTTTTACCCACACACACACACACACATTTATTTGTATCTCAATCTCAATTACTTTCCTTAAGATCTCTGTTAAACGATCTATTCTAACTTTTGACCAATTGAAAGACGACGACGATTCAGTGAAGTCAGCACAGGTTGAGACACGCTGGGGTATCTGCCGTCGGGTGGTCCGAGGGGACAGGGACCCGAAGAGGTCCGTTCTTGTGACCTCATCCAACGGTAAAGGAAGAGGTTACGTACTTTCACTTTTCATTTTCACTTCAGTGAGTCAGCACAGGTTGAGAAACACTAGTGTACCTGACATCGATGGTCCGAGGAGACAGGTACCCTAAAAGGTCCGTTCTCATGACCTCACCCAACGGTAACGAAAGCGGCCAATTGAAAGATGTACCGGAATTTTAGGAACACAAATTGAGGTGTGGGTCCGATATTTTAGTAGCTCGAACAACCAAAGATTTCAACTTGATATCCCTGAAGGGATCACCGGACGTGAGGGTTACGTCCCCCGGGTCTAAACAAAGGACGAGTCTCTTGACCTAGGGTGTACGGGGTCGACTTTCAAGTGTACGGTGTTGACTTCTAGGGTTCACGGTGTTGATTCTGTACCGTATCGGTTTATTATTTATTTATTTTTAACCATAATTTTTTTTTATTTGACATTGATAACGACCTAGTACCTTTTTCGTTCTCTCAAGGTCTTTTTGTAGATAAAAACGAAATAACTGATACGGTTTCGGAAACTGACACACCTAGTGTTATTTGACACCTTTTAAGACTTTCTCTACCCTTAGGGTCTGGTGGACTGGACGGAGAACTCTTTAGACATACGTCCAGTCCTTCGTTGTCAATCTTAACCTGTACCTTGTTGTCTGACTAAGGTTTATCCTTTTCCTCATGCAGTTCCGATATATAACAGTGGGACGAATAAATTGAAGATACGTCTCATGTAGTACTCTTTACGACCTGACCTTCTTCGTGTTCGACCTTAGTTCTAACGGACCTCTTTATAGTTAGTGGAGTCTATACGTCTACTGTGGTGGGAATACCGTCTTTCACTTCTCCTCGATTTTTCGGAGAACTACTTTCACTTTCTCCTCTCGCTTTTTCAACCGAATTTCGAGTTGTAAGTCTTTTGTTTCTAGTACCGTAGCCCAGGGTAGTGAAGTACCGTTTATCTACCCCTTTGTCACCTTTGTCACAGGCTGAAATAAAAAAACCCGAGGTCCTAGTGACGTCTACCACTGACGTCGGTACTTTAATTTTCTACGAATGAGGAACCTTCCTTTCAATACTGGTTGGATCTATCGTATAACTTTTCGTCTCTGTAATGAAACGGCTGATTCCAGACAGATCAGTTCCGATACCAAAAAGGTCACCAGTGTATATCTACACTCTCAACCTGACACTTCTTCCGACTCGCGACTTCTTAACTACGAAAACTTGACACCACAACCTCTTCTGAGAACTCTCAGGGAACTAGTCGGGACCCTAAAGAAACCTTCCTTACTACGATTTCGACTTTGAGGTCATGAGACCGGTGGAGTACGCTTCCCAACTGAGTAACCTTTTCTGAGACTACGACCCTCCCTAACCCCCGTCCTCCTCTTCCCTTACTGACTCCTACTCTACCGACCTACCATAGTGACTGAGCTACCTGCACTCAGACGCACTTGAGGTCCTCAACCACTACCTGTCCCTCCGAACCGCACAACGTTAAGTACTCCAGCGTTACTCAGTCTGTGCTGACTCGTTGACTTGACTTGACTGGAATTCAATAGTTTTGATGTTGGAGGGAGAACAAATGTAAATACTATCGTGGCATCCGTAAACCAAGAGATAGAGTTAAAAAAAGTAAATTACTACATGAAACTTCCAGTAACGTATAGTGGACAGTAGAAGTGATAGTATTAAGACTTAAAAAAAAAAGTCCTTTCAACGGATAAAGGTAAAGTAAATCAACAAAAGGATTCCAAAACAGAACAAAGAAATAGACCCTGTACCGAAAGACGAAAAAGTAGGACTAATTGAAAGACATTACGCCCAAAACAAAATCGACGACACTCTGATACTAAGAAGTATGACGAAGATAGACGGGAGACTACTTCCTCCGACTCCGAACTCATTCGAAGGACTACCCTCCCTGACTTACCCTTTTTGATTGAACGAGACCACCCGTCCCGGAGTCATTTCAAAATTAGGTTAATAGATGACTACTCACCCCGACACGAGGGAGGGTCCAACAACAAACCGGACTCCGCTGGGTTGGTACCTTAGACGTCCGAGATACCGGTCCAATTCCCGTTGGTGGTTCTCCCTGGAAGGACCTGATGACGACGGTCACGGGGACAGGGACACCACTCGGGGACAGCTGGGTGTGGAGGAGTTCTCTGGGAGATTGTGATCGTCTATCAAAGTCAACTCAGAGGACACTCCAGTTGAGGACGAAAGAAGACCCAGAACTACACACGTTCTAAAACAAACACGGGAGGTTCTGACTACAGAGACAAAGGGGGTCAAGACACCTTCAGGATATTAGATTAGGGTGACTGGAAGTTCCAATCTAAGAGACCCTTAAGGGACAGGAAACACCCTAGGAGTCTGACCCTTCGGACTGTCCACCAAGTCTTGGAAGCGTTGTCACCCTCTTGGAAAAACCATAATAGTAAGAGGTCAAAACACCCAGTGGTTAGACCGAACATACTTTAAAATTAAATAACACTAACACGGGGAGGATGACAGAGTGACACCGAAGAGAAAACAGAAACCGGTACCCCAGAAAAAAACTACCCAAGGACCCAGGAGGACAGTTACCAACAAGTTGTCGATCAACATTAAAACCACGAGAACGTTCTCCTCTATTCGTGTGCTGAAAGATGAGACGGTAAAAATCATATGAAATCTAAAAAAAATTTTTAATAATCGATAATAGTTCTCGTTTTAATTTATTACCACCACTATTACTCACTTTAAAATTACCCTGATAAAGATCATAATGTAACGACCAAAACAAAAATCTATTTTTTAATAACTAGTAAACCCTTAAGAGACCGTCAGGTCACCAATCCTGAGTCGTGAAAGTGACGGACCCCGGTCTCAAATTAGGAACCAGTCCCTAGATGCCAGGGTGTTTCTAGTGTCGTGTCGGGGCGGGTCTTTTGAAAAAAATCAGGATACTTAATTAATTATAGACGAATTGATTCTTAAGACCCTGAAGGAACCACTAGGTCACCAACTCTCAGGTGGACGGTTACGTCTTCTGTACCCAAACTAGGGACCGGACCCGTTTAAGGTTTACGGTACCCCGTTGATTCGGACACACGGTGTTAATGACTCGGACACGAGACCTCGAGTTCGACGTTGAAGACTTCGGGTGCAGAGATCTCGGGTAAGAGGTGTTATTCTCTTTGGTGACATCATTCTTCGGACTCGTGGCGTTTTGATCTCTCATCGAGGGGGAACGACGTTGAACTTTTTCGGGTACACATCGTTGCTTCTGAGTGACGTCGGTTTTTTTTTTTTTTTTTTACTCTCTCTCTTAAAGTAATCCTTGACTACAATGTAAAATAATTTACGAAAAAATTGTAGACACTTATACTAGTCTATGAAAAAAAAGAAACACGATGGTCGTGTTACTTAATATAATTATGTAAAGGATTTAAATTGGTAGAAATATAAAGTATTCGAACAAACATCACACATTAAGAAAATAAACACCGACCGATAAAAAAAAAAATTCTAAATAAATAAATAAACCAGTGCCACCTAGACACGACGACGTCCACCCGAAAGAGATCAACGTCACTCCCCCGATGAGAAGTAATCCCATACACCGGAAGAGTAGTGTCACCGAAGAAAACAACACCTCGTGTCCGACATCCGTGGACCCGAAGTCGTCAACGTCATACACCCGAGTCATCAACACCGAACGACTGGGGCTCACGTACCCGAATCAACGAGGAGTTGATTCCCTAGAAGGACCTGGTCTCTAACCTGACCACAAAGGACGGAACGTTCCATCTAAGAATTAGTGACCTGGTGGTTCCTTCCGGACACTGACCGATAAAATTGGTTATATAAAATAACACTATTTTATATGTATCTTAAATGGTAAAAATTACCATTTAACCATGTATACTACGATTCAGTGAACTCAGCACAGACTGAGACACATTGGGGTATCTGCCATCGGGTGGTCCGAGAGCGCAGGGACCCTAAGAGTTCCGTTCTTGTGACCTCACCCAACGGTAAAGGAAGAGGTTACGTACTTTCACTTTTCACTCTCACTTCAGCAAGTCAGCACAGGCTGAGAATCGATGGGGTACCTGGTACATCGGGTGGTCCGAGGAGGTAGGTACCCTAAAAGGTCCGTTCTCATGACCTCACCCCACGGTAACGGAAGAGGCTTAACCATGTATACTTACATGAATTAATGTCGAGTTACCTTAATTCATATAAGTATAACAACATGTTGATGGTGGTAGTAGGTAAAGGTCCTGTGAAAGTGNTTCCATATCCCGACAGAGAATATGTGTAGATGAGAAGCGTACTCCACCGGTTTCATGACCTCAAAGTCGAAATCGTAGTAAAGAAGGTTTCTTGTGGGTCCCGACTAGAGGAAAACTTACCTGACCAACCTAGAGGAAAGTCCGGTTCCCTGAGAGTTCTCAGAAGAGGTTGTGGTGTCAAGTTTTCGTAGTTAAGAAGTCACGAGTCGAAAGAAGTGTCAGGGTGAAAGTGTAGGTATGTACTGGTGTCCTTTTTGGTATCGGAACTGATCTACCTGGAAACAGCCGTTTCATCACAGAGACGAAAACTTATACGATAGATCCAACCAATATTGAAAGGAAGGTTCCTCATTCGCAGAAAATTAAAGTACCGACGTCAGTGGTAGACGTCACTAAAACCTCGGGTCTTTTTATTTCAGCCTGTGACAAAGGTGACAAAGGCGTAGATAAACGGTACTTCACTACCCTGGCCTACGGTACTAGAAACAAAAGATTTACAACTCGAAATTCGGTTGAAAAAGCGAGAGGAGAAAGTGAAAGTAGTTCTCCGAAAAATCAAGGAGAAATGAAAGACGGTATTCCCACCACAGTAGACGTATATAAAGAGGGCCGTTAGGACTAAGGTCGAAGACTAAGGAGGTCGGGCCACAAAGAGTACTACCTGAGACGTATCTTCAATTTATTCGTCCCACTGTTATATGTCGGAACTGCATGAGGAAAAGGAGAAACCTTAGTGAGAAAACAAGGTACAGGTAAAGATTGACAACGAAGGACTGGACGTATATCTAAAGAGTTCTCCGTCCAGTCCACCAGACCCTAAGGGTAGAGAAAGTCTTAAAAGGTGTCAAATAACACTAGGTGTGTCAGTTTTCGAAACCGTATCAGTTATTTCGTCTTTATCTACATAAAGACCTTGAGAGAACGAAAAAGCTACTAGGTCACCTACAACCGTTAAACTAGAGACCAAGGAGACTGAAAAGCTTTTGGTCGAACTTGTAGTCCTTCAAGTACCAAGTGTATAACGACTTCGGACCGAACCTCTTAAAACTCGTAATGGAATGATCGTACACTCTACTCACGTCAACACGTCATCAAACTCGTAAGAAACCGTAACGGAAAGAAACCCTAACCTTACTTTTGACTGGAAAAGGTCAGGACACCGGTGACGACTAAAAAGGTCTAACCGACCGTATCATATTACAAGAGTTTTAAGTAGGTATCAAATCGTACACGGTCTTAAGGGAAGGAGATATTCCGACTTATTATAAGGTGACATATATATTCCTGGAAAAGGACGTCAGGTTTCATAAATACAGTATCTAACCCAAGAGACCTTAGTCTATGACTCTACCTCAGATCCCACGTTCTATAAATGATACCTTTTCTTACCTTATCTTCGGTCTGACCCGTCTCCTTCTTTAGTTTGTTACTACGTCCGGGTCACCCCGGATCGGTTAGACCGTCCCTCAAAAATTCACTCATAACGGATAATTTCGTAAGGTGTTATCTGGTTTTATCGGTCTGGAAATGTGGAGGTGGACTGGTTTAGTAACTTGTATTCGACAGAACTCTTTCCGTACTGGAACCTTCCCTACAAAAAGAGGTCGATTCTGTCTGGGACTTCGTCGATTGTTGACCTCCGACCGACGATTGTACCAGAGACGTTGACCCGTCGGTCAGGAACTTCCTCCTAGACTCGTTGTGTAAAGGTACAGGTGGTATTAAGTAGGGAGGACCACCCCACGACCACTTCTAAACTAAACAAAGTCCCGTATTTGTTTCTATTAAAAAAGAGTTGAAACTTGTTATCTTAAAACGATATACATCTCAAAACGATAAATAGTTATCCGAGGTTTCACCCCGTACTCCCTTTATTAAAAGATTTAAGAAAATCGAGGTAAACCATATATGGTTATCGATAGTCTAAACTCGTATAGAAGGTATCACACGAGAGTATTTGAATCCGGAACCGGATTACCACAGTACCTCTTCTTTTTTTACCTCTCCGATGTCTTTCTCATATATCTTACGAACCCGGGACAGAAAGACAAGATCTGAAGTCGGACCTCTTTCTGTCAAGTTCTTAAGTCGATACGAAGTTCCCGTCCTCCTTAGTGAGGTAAGTTATAAACCCCAAGTCCCTTCTCCGGTGGTACATCTTCTCGTTACGAAATTGGACGATCTTGGACCATTTTCGTTGCACGTGTCACCAAAGTTTCGCTATGTCTAAAACCCCCCTAGAGCCTCTCCCGTCACCATGGGGTGAGGTCATGAGAGCGGACCTTTTAGGGTACCTGCCTCCTCGGACCTTCCGACATCAGGAACCCCAACGACTCCCAGCCTGTGTTGACTCGCTGAAGGGAAAGTGAAAAGTGAAAGTACGTAACCTCTTCCTTTACCGTTTTGTTAGGTCACAAGAACGGACCTCTCAGGGTCCCTGCCCCCTCGGACCACCCGACGACAGATACCCCAGCGTGTCTTAGCCTGTACTGACTTCGCTGAATCATCGTCGACAATACTGAGGGTACTAGTAACCCACCTTGTTTACGATCCACCCTCGGTCACACAGACAGTCCGCCGTCGTCCCCGACTACCCACCTGACTTTTGGTACCTGTCCTTGTCTCCCCTGTCCTGTTCCCGAGTCTCAACAGGTTTCTCGTTCATTTTGGGTCACTCTCCGATTTCTGTGGTCTGTGTCGAGTTTGACTCTTTCTTACCTAGAGTAGTTGACATTCACAGTCGTCCATCCTCTACCTGTACATTCAGGTAGAGGGAAACCAGTATGGTTACAGAAGAACCTTTTACTCTACCCACGTTTTTCGATTCTTAAACTTGTAAAGAAGAAATTTTCTATGAAAATCAGGTATGAGGACGATAAGTTGTTTGTCAGGGTTTAGTGTTACTGAAAATTGTTGTTCGAAAGTAAAGAATGAATATCCAGACTCCAAGACAACCCGAGAATTGACCCTACTCGACCGGAACCGAGGTCCGGTACTCATCCTAAGTTCAAACAAGGTGTTCAGAGGAGTAAAACCCTGGTCACGGATGACATTGTAAGAGAAGAGTTCTGTCACCATTCCTAACGTTTTCCGGTTCGGTTTCGTGTGAGTGTAAATTTCTGAGATAAGTGTAGTGTAGGTAATTGTAAGGTGATCGATCCCATTTACAATGTCAGTCCAGACTTCAGTTACCCAGTCCTTCGTATTACATATAATCCCTCCCTCACTTCTTAACCCTTGTTATGAAGTTAGATGACGTCCCTGAACCATAATGGATTTTCTTGGTTGTTTTAATAATATAATGTGATTCCAAAGACCTGTCCCGTCTTTGTTAAAAAGGCAGATGGATCATCTACCCCTGAACAGAACTCAGTTCAAGTGATCTTCCTCTCGGACTCTACCCCTAAGAACATGTGTATTATTTTCTACATAAAGTCCCTCTCTCACTACTTATACCAGAATCGACCTCAGATTAGAGTCGGACTAGGGTGTCCCCTCAAGAACTCAATCTTAACATAGTGTATTAATAAGTGGTACTTCGTTCTCAACCCCAAAAAATGGGGTACAGTCATTAGAACAGTAGTCAACAGAGAAAGAGGGGAAACCCTATCCATATTGGAGGGTGTATGAAGAAACACTCCATCGTCGACATCCGGTTTCTGTTAAGAGACTTCTTCCATCGTCAACACTAGACTCCAGTTATTATTCTTTGTATTTTTTTATATTTATACGACTATCCTTGTCCCTTCCAATTACATTTTTTATGGACCCATGGTTAGTGGGTTTACTTGTTTACAACTATAGGACAGTATAAACTAAGTTTAAATGAAAATTTCTTTATCTTGTAACATTTACTTCCACATAAGTGGTTCAAATGGAAGGGTTCAGAGTCTTCGTTATTGACAGTACAAAAGTATGAAAACGACATCATGTACCATCATGTGAATGAAATTAAATGTAATTAGCACAACACCATCAATTAAGTTACACGTTAAACGGACCCAGTGTCCCACAGGTCCATTAACCAATTTATTAGAAAGACAAACAGACACTCCCACAAAAATCTAACTTTAATAATAAACTTAGTCAGATGACTCATTTTGTTTAACTGGAGGGGTTCCACCCACCCTTAGTAGGTGAACCAACTCCCGGACTTATCTTTTTGTCCACCTCTTTCCCTCTTAAGTGAGAGAGACGGATTGACGAAATCAAATTTACAGTCAGAAGACGAGAGACGGACCTTAAAAATATGGTAATCGTGAGGACCGAGAGTCCGACAACCTCAGTCTGACCTTGATATGATGACCGAAAGGACTCTGAAGTCAAACATCTGTCGTCTGACACCCTGAAGAGTCGGAGGTATTGATGTCCTCGGTTAAGAAATATTATTGTGTATGTCCCCTGAAGGCCCCTGAAGGGACCACCAGGTCCCCGATTCTGAGTCTCGAGGGTTCCGTCCCCCGGGTCCAAACGAGGGACCAGGGTGTACGACGTTCCTTCACAAGTGTACGACGTTGATTTGCTAGGGTGCACGGTGTTGATTTCTTTGACGTACGTCGTTGTTTCTAGTTTCTAGGGCGTACGGTGTTGTTTCTGGGTCGTGTCAGTTATTTATTTATAATTTCTATATATGTATATATATATTTTGATCAAACCAAAGAGACCTCTTTCTGATAACATCCACAGTATAACGTTTATAAGAAAACATCGAATAACTTGAGACACAAAAACTCTAAATAGGTATAAGTAAATTGACAACATATTGTAACTTACTTATAAGATGTAAACTAGGTATAAAGTGATAACTAGGGGCTAACTACTTATCGTTTAGAGGAGAGGGTTTAAAATGGTAATGTTTGTTACACGGTATTTGTGGATACCTGAATGAAGTATACGAGGAGATACTTTTTAAACAAACTTTCACCTTAACGACCCAATATCTCTGAACATTCGTAGAAATGATCCACAATGGTTTAACACCATGTTTCACCAATATACTTAAATATGAGGGTGGTCTTCGTATGTTCTCCAGATTAAAAGGTTCAAAAAAAGGGGTTTAATTATTCACATTAGTCAAGTCAAGTAAAGTCAGCGAGTCAGCACAGGCTGAGAAACACTGGGGTACTTAGCGTCGTGCGGTCCGGAGGGACAGGTAGTGGTAGAGGGCCTCAAGTGAGTCTGAGTACGGGTAGCTCAGTCACTACGGTAGGTCGGTAGAGTAGGACCCAGTAGGGAAGAGGAGGACGGGGGTTAGGGAAGGTCGTAGTCTCAGAAAAGGTTACTCAGTTGAGAAGCGTACTCCACCGGTTTCATGACCTCATAGTCGAAGTCGTAGTAAGGACGGTTTCTTTAGGGTCCCGACTAGAAGTCTTACCTGACCAACCTAGAGGAACGTCAGGTTCCCTGACAGTTGTCAGAAGAGGTTGTGGTGTCAAGTTTTCGTAGTTAAGAAACCGCGAGTCCGAAGAAGTGTCAGGTTGAGAGTGTAGGTATGTACTGGTGTCGTTTTTGGCATCGGAACTGATCTGTCTGGAATCAGCCGTTTCATTACAGAGACGGAAACTTATACGATAGATCCAACCAGTATTGAAAAGAAGGTGCCTCATTCGTAGAAAATTAAAGTACCGACGTCAGTGGTAGACGTCACTAGGACCTCGGGGGGTTTTATTTCAGACTGGGACAAAGGTGACAAAGGGGTAGATAAAGGGTACTTCACTACCCTGGTCTACGGTACTAGAAGCAAAAGACTTACAACTCGAAATTCGGTTGAAAAAGTGAGAGAAGAAAGTGAAAGTATTTCTCCGAAAAATCAAGGAGAAGTGAAGGACGGTATCCCACCACACTAGACGTATAGGCTCCAATAACAATAAAGAGGGTCGTTAGAACTAAGGTCGAACACGAAGAAGGTCGGGTCGCAAAGAGTACTACATGAGACGTATCTTCCATTTATTCGTCCCACTGTTATATGTCGGAACTACATGAGGAAAAGGATAAACCTTGGTCAGACAACAAGATACAGCTCAAGATTGACAACGAAGGACTGGACGTATATCCAAAGAGTTCTCCGTCCAGTCCACGAGACCTTAAGGGTAGAGAAAGTCTTAAAAGGTCAAATAACACTAGGTGTGTCAGTTTCCGAAACCGTATCAGTTATTTCGTCTTTATCTACAAAAAGACCTTGAGAGAAGGAAAAAGGTACTAGGCTACCTACAACCGTTAAACTAGAGACCAAGGAGACGGAAAAGATTTAGGTCGAACTTGTAGTCCCTCAAGTACCAGGTGCATAACGACTTCAGACCGAACCTCTTAAAACTCGTAATGAAATGATCGTACACTCTACTTACGTTAACACGCCATCAAACTCGTAAGAAAACGCAACGGAAAGAAGCCTTAACCTTACTTTTGACGTTTGAAAAGGTCAGGACACCGGTGACGACTCAAAAGGTGTAAACGACCGTATAACTCACGTCGTGAAAGTGTCGTAGTAGAAAGTCCTAAACTTTATCGAGTTGACCTTAAGGTAGTGGAGGTGATCGAAACAAGTATCACTACGAAAGATTCCGGGTGAAATGAAGTGTAAGGTTCTACGGACCGAGATCTACTCACTAGTGTAGTAGTACTAATAGACCCAGAAAAAAAATCGTTTTTGTTATGGGTCAACACCTACACTGACCACTATCTTCGTTCTAGGTTACGACATTTGTCGTTATAACGTATCCTTGGACCTTACAGTCCAGGTACTTAGTTCCGTTTAACCTTCACCAGTTTGTTCTCTACCGTTCCCACTTGCAACTGTAAGATCCTTAGTCACTTGATTTTACCTGACCTTACCCACTTAAATCGAGTCTACTGGTAATATAGATGATGACACCCGTCCTTAGGGAGTCTTCTTTACCTCATCGGTAGTACCAGTTGTTTTCTCAGACTTTACGTCATGAACCTCCGTAAGAGTTTTTGCTGTCTTACTAGAGACAAGTAGAGGTTCCGTTTGGTAAGTTATAGTGTCAATAGGTTCAGATACGGGGTTGGTCATTACGACTTCTTCGACTTCAACTTGCCAAAATACTTCTGGATGTTCTGGAAAATCTTGATTGTGGGGTTTTTCTACAGGAAAAGTAATATCCCCTGACCTTACGTTTTCATCCTTCAGTTCTTTGTGGACCTCATTGTCCGTTTAAACCGGAACCTTACGCCTTACTTCGTCCCGTTTCTGATTATCTCAAAACGGTTCTTTTACGTGACCAGTATCGTTTGTGGGAGAAGGTTGTTGTGTTCTCTTCTGAGATGTGTACCTGAAGTAGTCTACCAGTTGTGGTTTTAGTCTAACTAATATAAGAAACGTCGGTTTCTACCTCTTCGAGATATGTCAGTTGTTTTTGTTCTGGTCCTCGACTGACACCGAGTCTAGTACTTGAGGAATAA